>JADLZN010010947.1:0-91380 GCA_018155175.1 Sinocyclocheilus anophthalmus
TTAAAACAGGCTCTGTTGTTGCTGTTGGTCACATCCCAAAGGCAAGAGATGCAAAGCTGTGTGAGAGATGAACAGATCTCTCAGGGCTGTATATGAAAGAAGGTGGAGTGGTTTCTGCTGGCAACTAAATCTCTGTTTGTGAGCTTGGTAAAACACACCGCTGGAGGCACTCAGTTCTATGCCCCCAGCACACATGGCCTGACATGGTCAGGGTCATGCCTGAATGCCTCGGCCTGCCGTCCTTTTCCAGCCACTCTTCCCTCTCACAGCTGGGGTGGCAGGGGGATAGACAGCTAGAGAGCAGAGCTTCACACCGGCCAGCTGTACAGGGCATGAGGATGCACCCGCTTTGGGGAAAATTCATGTTGTTTATAATTGGGGCCACAACCGGAGGGGGATGAAGAAAAGGGGCAATGAAAGTCAACAAGGCAAGACAATGAACATTAAAGGAAAAATTAGAGATGATATTATATTATATTATAACAGTAAAAGTATTCAAATCTTATAACACTGAAGATTTAAAAATATAAATGGTTTACCTTACGCATTTAAAAGTATATATATAAAAAATCTATTAAATATTAAATGCATTTTTATTCTAGAATATTTCATATATTTTATATGACAGACAGACAGACAGATAGACAGATAGACAGATAGATAGATGAGATTAAAAAATTTTAATATACATAGATTTTTTTTGAAGTAGCTCTATAGGACAAAAATACAGACAACAAAAGGCAAAATTTGTTTTCAATTAATATACCACCTAAACTCTTTAGAACTTTAGAAAACTACATTTTGATTCATGCTAAAAGTTTTTAAAATGTCTACCAGGGGCTTCCCTCTCCAGTGACACATTATGAACATAAACCCTGTCCTAAATTACAACCACATTCTTTTCCTATCTGAATCTCATTAGGTTTGCTAACAGTTCATGCATTAACACACAAGGGAGAGACAGCGCATACCCGCATTTCAAACACAAATGCTCCCGAGTACCATGTTGTAGCAACAGTATCTTGAAAAATAAGAGCGTTTTGTCTGCTTCCTGAAGGAAGCCCCCCGCCCGACCCCTCCTGACAGCTGACCGTGCTGCAGTTTGCCCATCACTGATTAATAAAAATCTCCATTCTCCCTGCCGGCACCCAACTGGCACATACCTTGTCTGTGAATGTTGACAACAACATCAGGGAGTCAACCGTTCAGCGTGGATACAATAGCATTAAGTACCAAACAAGGCTCAACGGTGAACACAAGCGCTGATTTCATTTGTAAAACAGACCAAAAAAAAAAAAACCTTACTCGAAAGACGAGGCAATTAGCAGTGATCTTCCTGAGGACTTTGCTTTGCCCCTTAACCTTTACACAACAGTTTATGTCAAAGGATTTGTCACCTCCACTGTGAGGCCGTCTTGGCTTTTCAAAAATACATAATAAGGACGAAAGAAGGGGGGGGGGGGGGGAGACTTTCCAAGCCTACGATGAGGATTGGGCACTTATATAACTCCCATATTCAAAACTTCCCAGGCAGCCTCACAGTCTCTGCACTGTTTATATGACTCACAAAATATCTAATACTCAACTGTGTATAATGCCACTGTGGCCACATGACTGCAGAAAAGGCTCTTGTGCTTTCTGCCCCACTGAGTCAGGCATAATAGGTGTCTTGAAGGCTCCAGGCTCAGGCCAGCAATGCTAACAAAGCCTGGGTGGCTTGCAGGGAAGAGCATGTCTTCAAGCAACTTGCCAAAAACTTATTTTCAGGAGCACTCAGGGATTTCCTTAGGATGCTTTGGTGGTGCTACGACATGGCAGGCTTTAGATATCATGGCGCATGAGGGATCTAGGGGTGCACCGCATAGAAACGAGCAAAATAAAAGCTGTAAACCTGAAATTTGACAAAAGAAAAATCCAGAATGCTTTACATTTTTGGAATTTAAAGGAATAGTTCTCCCAAAAAAACATACTCACCCTAAGGCCATTAAAGATGTAGATGAGTTACTTAGTTTTTTCATCTGAACAGACTTTTCGCATTAGCTCACTTTCTAACCAATGGATCCTCTGCAGCGAATGGATGCCGTCAAAATGATAGTTCAAACTAGGGCTGCACGATATATCAAAATTATCGAAATATCGCAATATGCATTTCGCAAGGGTGTGCTGAGGGGGGGGGGGTTATCCCTGAATCATTTTAATAATAGGATACTTAAATCAAAACGTTGCAAAAGGACAAAATTTTAGTTTGAAGCATATAGCAGAGAATTGCTTGACGTTAAAAAAAGTTAAGTGCAATAAGTTGCAGAAAACAACTCTTTTCCATCTCGTCTTGCTGTCTGACTCACACCTGAAGCGCACCGGCCAGCCATTCGCACAGCCGTCTCTTCAGTTCTGCCGCACAGTGCAAAGCAGACATACACACACACACACACCCCAACACACACAACACACACACACACACACACACACAAGAGAGAGAGAGAAATGTTTCAGACGGCCGCGCGCACACCGAGTTGATTCGTCTTTCGCATCTCCTAATGTTTGAACAGACACATACACACAGAATTATGTCAATAGTACCCGTCTCGACGATCATTCTCGTAAACGCAGTCAGTTATGTTTTAAATGAATGTAAACAGCTGAGAAAGAAATCGGATGTGTATCATTAGGCTATACTGGATCCATGCATCAGGTCTTAAAGGTACAGCAGCCTATAAATACCTGCTGCTGAATATGTCACTAATGTTAACAAAACAACAAAACAGCTATAACAAAGATTATTCTAAATTTAATTCATACAGTGAACACTATGCAGTGTTATTTTGCACTTAATTATTACATTTCTGTACTTGAATACTACTGTTTATTTTATCTTTGCTTGTAAATTGTGTATTTCTTTTTTTCCTTTACTGACTGTTCAACTTGCCTTTAATCATGTTTGAACTTTCTCAGACTATAGTTTGTGCTGTGGTATATGAACAAGTACTTAAAGTGTATGGAAAGCAAAATCACAATGATATAAAATTAGTGTCATAAATTTTTTTGTTTGTATGTTCACATTGATGTTAAATGACATTTTCTGATTTGTGACATTACTTTTTATGTAATGCTATAACACTGCTGGTCACTTTCTGAAGTTGTAGTGATTCTTTCTTTTGCAAGAAAGAATGTGAAACATATACATTGGTTATCATTTTTAGTTTTTAAATATTTTAAAATATAATTTAATTCATTTTTTTACACTTTAAGCAATATCGTATCGCATATCGAATATCGCATTTTTTAACAAGGTATCACATATCGCATTTTTTTTCAATATCGCACAGCCCTAAACTGCTGATAAAAACATCAAACAATAATCCACAAGTAATTCATAAGACTCCAGTCCATTGATTAATGAAACATATCCATCATATACAACTTTAAACCCTCACTTCTGGCCAAAATACAAGTTCATAATCCATAAAAATGATTACACTCCAGTGAAAACATCCATCCCCTGTTGTCCTCTCACATCAAAACACACTGCCATATTTGTTTAGAACTGTTTTGGACTTAAAACTATTGCTTGACCTTGTACTTGACTGTGCATATTTCTCTCCTGATTTCAGACGAGACGATTTTTTCACTGTAGAAATCAATATTATGGATAGAGGACAGGATAGCTTTACACTTCATTGGAGTTGTGTTTATAACTTGTGCATATTTTTATGTTTTTATTAGCTGTTCTGGTGGTCCTGACAACACCCATTCACTGCAGCAGATCCACTGGTGAGCAAGTGATATAACGCTACATTTCTCCAAATCTCATGAAGAAACAAACTCATCTGTACATCTTAGATGACCTGAAGGTAAGTAAATTTTAAGCAAATTTTCATTTATGGGTGAACTATTTACAAGTGTCTAAAATTCTAACTTTGTTTGAATTCTATAAATCAGACAACATTTGCACCTGCCTCTGCAGGTCAAATAACACAGTCCCTCTGGATTAAAAGCATTCTGTGGAAATCAACAGGAAAAAAATGAGTATTGGCCTCAATGGAGTCTGCCCCCCTATCACTGACCGAATCGTTCACTCTTCCTCTCTCGCTCGCTCTTTCCCCTTGACTTTTGTTCTCTCTCTTTAGGCCCACGTTAATGTACCTGTTTACGTGATGGGTGGTCTTGAGCATGGGCTCAAATAAAACCCCTTTCCCTGCAGATCTAAGTGTAGAGTAGCTGCTAATCCGATTTCAGGAAACAACCAAGCCGCCCTCTAGCTTCCCAGCTTATTTCTACACCGCCAGGGGGAGGAGGTGAGGCGGGGGCGCATCATTCAGCAAATATTCCGAGCCAGACTTCAGGACCACCTAACCTGTGGCTTTTATTGCCGACCCCGTAATGAGGAGGGGAATATTACCTTTTCACTGCCTGTGCTTTCTTAACTACACTCTGCCCTCGTGGGGACATTACAGTGGCCGAATATAAAGCCGGGTTTCATGAAGCCCAGGCTTATCTGGCCTCAGAAAGTATGTGAGACATGCCAGTGAACAAAGGCCCGTCTCTCTGCCAGCAAGCAGGGTGAGGGGATCTCTTTCAGTGGCCACAGATTGCCCTGTGTTCCCTTAATTGACAGACCCTGGCTGACTGGGACAAAAATGACATGCAGCTGCCCCTGGCCCGGCCTGCACAGGTAGACCACCTTTCAACAGGGAAATTGTCTCCAATCCTCTATTCTGCATGGGGGTCCTATACCTAAGCCTGAAAACCATGGCTGAGAATTTATGACAGACCAAAAAGCAATAAAATAGTCATTTCTAATCATCAACATAAAAAAAATTTAGAGAAAAAATTTAACTACATAAAATTAAAATTATAAATAATTAAATAAAACTAATTATTAAATTGTGCCATGATTCGCTAAATAAGGAAAAAAATCTAAATGTATAAAAAAAAATTTAGATAAAAAATAAATTAAATGCATGACTCACCAAAAAAAGAGAGAGATGTATAATACTCAACAATACAAATAAAATGAAGTAAAATAATTAAATAAAAAATTTAAAAAAAAAAATAAACGTTCAGATGACAAAACAGCCCCCCCCCCCCCCCCAACACATTCATGGATAATCATTAACAAATCAAAAAAAATTTGCATAAAAATAATAAAATTGATGCATAACTGATAAAAAAAACTTTCATTTATAATAATCAATAAATCAAAAAATTTAATTAAATTAAAACTTGACAAAATAAGATAAAACAAAATAATTAATTTTTTCATGTGCATAAATAATGTGTTTGTCTATATCTGACTGCATACAGGAACACAGTGGCTCTGTATGAGAATGAAGAGGAGGGCTGAAAGGGGCTTTCTCTGTTTGAGAAGAATAGATGCAGACTATCCGTCCTCCGGTCTCACTGTGTCTGCCCAGATTGGGGAAAGCATGGCCTCAACTGGTCAAACATAGGCAATGCAGTTCCTTAAACACTCCCCTCTAAAATATTTCACTTTATATCAAGCCATTATATTCATGCCCAAACATTATTTTAAATGACACTGAAGGATTTTACACCTTGGTTTGTTTGCAAATTCAATGAAAAAGTATTTTCACACCTGAAGTGAGTACTACATTTCTACACTGCTATAAATTCAATAAATCATCGATGTCTCATGCCTTAAACAGCATTAAAATAATGTACTGTTGTGTTTCCATTCTGGCAGGAATCAAGCCCGTCACTGCTACTGACACAGTACAGGTTTCAGTCCACACCTCACAGCTCCAGAGTAACACATCTTCAATGTGCACTAAACAGTGAAGAGCCGAACACATCAGGAGACAGATGACACCAACTCGCGCGTGTTTCAGCATGGGCCGGTACATGTGATCACTGACATACTGTATACGATGGCATCAGAACATGAGAGTGTCACTGCTGATCCCTGATGTACTGTCAGATGTCAACAGACCCCAGGGGCGTCTCTTTCTGCTGGGAATACCAGCGACCATACAGCATCTGTCGCTGCCGCTCAAATCGCCGAGTCTCACCCACACCACGCCAGACCTGAGCTACAACACACACCACTGACGGCCAGATTTAATAAGCTCTTCAGGCTCTGCAAACCTTTACCTACTTTTTTGGTGGGTTTTTAAGATTGTGCTTCATATTATAGCAATTATAACACTCTAACATTCTTTTAATAGCGAAACTGAGTATAGATGTCACAAGGGAAAGATCACAAGAGCTTTACTTCAATTAGGTTAGGTTAAGGTTGAGTCAAAAGTCCAGTTGTACTAAACTTTGTTTTCATTAGCAGTGATTTTATATGTCGTTATTTGATTTTTAAAATGACATCTTCATATTTTTGCTTTAGCTGTTGGGTAAACAGGAAACAATTAATCAGATGGAAATACCATTCAAAAGTTTGCGAGTCGTAAGATTGTGTATGTTTTGAAAAGAAGCACTGTTCAAGGCTGCATTACTAAATCAAAAATACAGTATTAAAAACAACAAACAAAACAAAACAAAAAACAGTAATACGGTGAAATATTATTACAATTTAAAACAAAAGTTTTCCATTTTAATATATTTTAAAATCTTGTGATGGCAAAGCTCAATTGATTTGTTACTCCAGAAACATTTCTTGTACTTATTAATGTTGAAATTAATATTAATGCTTAATATTACATATTTTATAAGAAATCTAAATATGTATTCTCAGGTCAAGGGTATTTTTCATAAATATCGGTAAGTTGTCAAATGTTTAGGTCAATTAATTTTTAGTATATTTATAATTTATTGATTTTTTTAGAGAATATTTTTATAATCTTTGATTCGATTTGAATTTGTGTACAAAACTGTACAAACTGATATTCAATACAATAAAAACTGATATCCCATTATCTTATAATCTCCAAAAAGACATCTTTTAACCGTTTTAAAACATTTCCGGTTTCATGAGTTGTTTTGTTTAATTAAAAAGAATTTTTTTAAAAAAGGTGTTTTACTGCTCAAAATTTGTTGAAAAGCTTTGAGGCTATTTAAGTTTCCCATTGTTAAGGTTCCCAACAACTTACCCCATAAAGTGTTCCAACAAGCCCTTCTATTGGGGCATGTTGTCACAAAAGGTCAATGTGTGTTCAATGAACTGTGGGGGGGTGAACTGTGGGGGGGTTCTTTCCCAAGGTAATGCTGGAAATAGCTCTTGTAGCCTTTATGATATGTGTTCATGCTGAAACTGACATTCAAAAATAAATTTTCCATCAGAAATATTCACAGAGTAAAAAGTGCCCCAGATTCCCCATTGCTAAAACTAAAGTTATATTTCTTTAGTTCAACACTAGACCATATTCAACAATACTCAATACAAATGTTCTTTGATATAAAGAAAAACAGCCCTAACACTAATTTAATATTTCAAATATTTTAGACATCTATGCAAACTATTCAAACACATGTGCATATATTGCATATGTGGGACAGGTGAGGGTAAAGAGGCCCACACAGCACAGGTAACTCCAGATGGAGAGAGAGAAAAGACTCCTATCTCAGCCATGCTTCACTGTTACCTGAGGAACACTACTGAAGTCAATAAAAGCTCTCGTGTCTGTCAGAGCTCTTTCACTGCTCTCTTTGATGGCCCGTCACTCTAGCGCTGCTCAGAGTTGACCTTGATCCCACACTTACTCCACTGCCCGTAAACACTCACTACACAGTCCCGCTCTCAGCCGCTTAACAGCCCACACATTACAAACAAAGCTAAATAACACATGGCTTTGAATGTGAAGTGCCATTTTCTTTGGTAGCCGTGTCTGCCTGGCCCCTTTGGGTATGAGTCATCTTTACCTGTGTCTGGAAATTACAGCATGGTAAGCACTCTGTAAATCAATAATTAACCATTTTACACAGTAGGCAGACGAGAAAACAAAACAATATTTTTAAACTTGGAATATCTGTTGTTGTTGTTATTGTTTGTTTGTGCACTTTTTAATATGCACTGGCTTGCATGTTAGAGTCCAAAATGCTTTATTAGTAACATCCCTACTTGAATACAGGTAATTTTCTATTCAAAACTAACTCAGCAAAAGAAAAAGAAAAAGTGTTTTCAAATTTTAAAAAAATGAAATCAAGAATGAAACATCTCATTCCCATGACCAAGACTTCAGTTCAAGACATTGTCTGAGGACCATGTCTGTTTTAAAATGACTTGTTTTCTTTGCTTTTGTTCATCAAAATGCTGAAGGCGGCTGAGTTGGAGAGGTACAGATCTCCAGAGTGAGCAATGGGTATAAATGACCTCTCCACTGGCTCCTGAGGAACACTCAAAGAAGTGAGTCTCGTCTCAAGCACATAAAATGTTATTGCGTGCTCAGTGGAGCCCTAACCAGGGCACCAACAATAGCCATCACCACTAAAGAGCTTTTTGGCTCCAGTGGGGAGCTAATGAAACTAAAAGAAAACAGCACTAATACTTGCGCTGGTGCCCTAAATGGCCTAGACAATTAGGAGTCGTCTTGACTCAGAAATGTTTCAGGGCAAAGGCTTCTTTGGAGGTAAAAGATGACTCATTTGCAATCCAAATGATATTATTATATTTTGAAAATTGAACATAGATTTTAGTTTGCAAAATAAGTACTTTTAAAAATACAATTAATCTGAAATAGATTTCATTTGTTTTTATTCTTTCATCAGGGAAAATGTGGTTAACAAGTAAATCATAGCAATAGTTATATATAGTATTAGATATATATATATAGAATATACAGTGGGTCGGAAAGATTCAGACCCCTAAATTTTTCACTATTTGTATTTTGCAGAATGTGCTAAAATCATTTAAGTATTGTTTTTTCCCATTATAATGTATATATAGCACCCCATATTGACAGAAAAACAACAGAATTGTTGACATTTTGCAGATTTATTAAAAAAGAAAAATGAAATATCACATGGTCCTAAATATTCAGACCCTTTGCTCAGTATATAGTAGAGGCACCCTTTTGATCTAATACAGCATGCGGCTTTTGAAAAGATGTTTTTTTTTTTTTTGTTTTTTTTTTTTTTTTTTTTTCTTTTTTTTTTTCTTTTTTTTTTCTTTTTTCCTTTTTTTCTTTTTTTTCCAAAAGTTTTCACACCTGGATTTGGGGATCCTCTGCCATTACTCATTGCAGATCCTCTCCAGTTCTGACAGGTTGGATGGTAAACGTTGGTGGACCGTCATTTTTAGGTCTCTCCAGAGATGCTCAATTTGGGTTTAAGTCAGGGCTCTGGCTGGGGCCATTCAAGAACAGTCACAGAGTTGTTGTTGTGAAGCCACTCCTTCGTTATTTTAGCTGTGTTTTAGGGTCATTGTCTTGTTGGAAGGTAAACCTTTGGCCCAGTCTGAGGTCATGAGCACTCTAGAGAAGGTTTTCGTCCAGGATATCCCAATTCATCTTTCCCTCGATTGCAACCAATCCTCCTGTCCCTGCAGCTGAAAAACACCAACACAGCATGATGCTGCCACCACCATGATTAACTGTTGGGACTGTATTGGACAGGTGATGAGCAGTGCCTGGTGTTCTCCACACATACCGCTTAGAATTAAAAAAAAAGTTCTATCTTGGTCTCATCAAACCAGATAATCTTATTTCTCACCATCTTGGATTCCTTCAGGTGTTTTTTAGCAAACTCCATGCGGGCTTGTGTCTTGCACTGAGGAGAGGCTTCTGTCTGGCCACTCTGCCATAAAGCCCCGGCTGGTGGGGGGCTGCAGTGATGGTTGACTTTCTACAAATTTCTCCCATCTCCCGACTGCATCTCAGCTCAGCCACAGTGATCTTCTTCTTCTTTACCTCTCTCACCAAGGCTCTTCTCACCGATAGCTCAGTTTGGCCGGACGGCCAGCTCTAGGAAGGGTTTTGGTCGTCCCAAATGTCTTCCATTTAAGGGTTATGGAGGCCACTGTGCTCTTGGGAACTTTAAGTGCAGCAGAAATTTTTTGTAACCTTGGCCAGACCTGTGCCTTGCCACCATTCTGTCTCTGAGCTCTTCAGGCAGTGCCTTTGACCTCATGATTCTCATTTGCTCTGACATGCACTGTGAGCTGTAAGGTCTTATATAGACAGGTGTTTGGCTTTCCTAATCAAGCCAATCTGTATAATCAAACACAGCTGGACTCAACTGAAGGTGTAGAACCATCTCAAAGATGATCAGAAGAAATGGACAGCACCTGAATTAAATATATGAGTGTCACAGCAAAGGGTCTGAATGCTTAGGGCCATGTGATATTTCAGTTTTTCTTTTAAAAAATCTGCACCAAAAGTCAACAATTCTGTGTTTTTCTGTCACTATGGGGTGCTGTGTGTACATTAAAGAGGAAAAAAATTAACTTAAATGATTTTCGCAAATGGCTGCAATATAAAAAAGAGTGACAAAATTAAGGGGGTCTGAATACTTTCCGTAACCACTGTTTATATAAAAAATATACAGATTGCGATACTACATCACTGCAATTACTTGGTAAAAACTCTTAATGGCTTCTAAAGATACCAAAACACACCTAATATATCACCATCAAACATTCGTATTTGTAGACTGAATTCAAAATTCTTGGCGATAATATGTAGCATCTAATACTCTACAGCATCCTCTAAAGGACACAAACATTGAGCCTCAAAAGTGAATAAAAAGCGATCTATCAGGCAATAAACACAATATAGAGTCGTTGGTGCTTGGCTGCATGACAATGTGACACAAGAGCTTCACACAGGAAAGTGTTTCACAATTCTTCATTTTACACTCCAAAATAACATGTTGATAAACACTATACTACATCATAGTGCAAAACATCCAAAATCATATTAAAAACTGATTCCTCCAGACTAAAGCTATTAATACCAGAATTTATGAGCAGAGAGGAAATACAGTTCTATCTCATGTAATAAAAACCATAAAGTGCAGCAAACTCATCACAGCATATTTAAGTATAAGGGCAAGACTTATAAAACCAAGCATCCACACACTAGCTTACAGAGGTTATGCTAGTCATCCGCTGTAAGTTCCCAACTGGGGCACTGATTGCCTTTCCGCCCAGAGGTGAATATTACCTGCTCACTTAGCACTGAGATCAAGCAGGCGCTGTATGTCTTCACCTCCACTGGATACTGGCACAGTTAAACTCTGCGAACATCGTACAATACACCTCATCACAGCTCAGATACAAACCACATCTGTGATCAGAAAAGTAAACGCTGCATATTGGATGCAGTAGGTCTGAGTGTAGATGTCCAGACTCCATTTTACTGTATGTAAAATTATTATTATCTACTTTAATTCTATGTGATTAGAGATTTATAACATTAGTTAAAAAATTATTTACACTAGCGTTCAAAAGTTTGGGGTATATCTTTTTTTTAAAGAAATTAATATTTATATTCAGCAAGAATTCATTGAATTGATCAAAAGTGACAATGATTGATCAATAAAGATCCATTTCAAATTATTTTTAACTTTCTATTCATCAAAGAATTCTTGGAAAAAAGTATCACCTAGTAACACCTAGTCCTATTATGCAAACACAAAAATATTAAGCAGCACAGTCTTTTACCACATTGATAATAATACAAAATGTTTATTAAGCACTAAATCATTATATTAGAAGATTTCTGAAGGATCATGTGACACTGAAGAATGGAGAAATGATGCTGAAAATTCAGCTGTGCAAAGGAATAAATTACATTTTAAAATATAGTACATAGAAAATTCATTTTGAACTGTAGGCCACATTACTGTTTTTACGGATTGGATCTAACTAAATGCGGCCCTGGTAGCATAAGAGACTGCTTTAAAACATTGTAAAATGTATTGACCGCAAACTAATCAAATTAATCACACAGTATGTACTGAGAAAAGCCCCAAAATTAAGGTAATTCAAAAACATTTGATTATTGTAACAGAATAAATTATTGAAGATATAAGTTAATATGTTGTAGTTTTATTTCTATATAATTAACTTCTGGTTGAAAAAAAAATTGTTTGGTTTAATCAGTTGTTGGTTTATGTACACATACAGACTGACATTGCGTCTCACCATTTTGCTCCATGGGTGCCTTATTTTTGTGACGCCATGTCAAATTAAAAGTAGTTACTTTGAAAAACACTTCTCAAGACCCCTGCGTTCTGTTGTTTATTACAGCATCAGGCTGTGCTGACCGCAGACCTGCAAAGACATTAGTGGTGGTACTTCGATTAACCAATAATAATGTACATTTCTTGATCACGTTATTTCCTATTAAACCATGCTAAATTGACAACTCTATGTGCAAGTGACAACTTTTACTATCAATATTTGTAAAACATTTTTAAACAAGACTGAAACTACTGAAACAATAGAAGACCAATATTAAGACTTCCATTTATGTCATTTAACTCCAGGACAAATAAGAGCAACAATCACTTCTCCTTCAGTGTGAGTTGAATGCATTAGAACACAGTCAATGTGGTTGAGAGGTGTTTTGTGTATTCATAGGCAGCGGAGGACTTAACCCTGCTATAGAGGGGAGAGAATACAATAGCTAAGGCACCAGGGGTCTGAAACTATACACTTTAATAAAGTCACCAATGGCTAAATGAGGAGCTGCTATCGCACTCACGTTACCAACAACAAGGGCCGCACTATGCCTCAAGGGGCTTTGTTTTCCACAAATATGCTAAGCTAATGCAGACCCAAAAACACCGAAACCTGATCACAACTCAAGGCTAAGGTTGTTCGGGTTTTAGCTGGTTTAAAGTGGCTTTGTACAAGCAACACCAAGGCTTGTTGTGGCCTTGAGCTTTTTTTTTTTTTGTTTTTAAAATATCTCAGCATGCTAAAACATGAAACAAAGCAAGCAGCTCGGCTCTGCTCTTAGCTCTGCATCGATGGCCTTCTTGCTCCGTGTTGGCGCTGGCCGGCACGCTACCTGATGGCTATCCCCAGGCCTGTGTTTGAGTGCTAAATAAATTGTTATCTAGTGTGTTTTTTGTCATTTCTGGTTTGGTGCCAGGAACATCCCTCCCAGCCACCTGTCTTTAGATAGAGAAAGAGAGAGAGACAGAGAGCAGGGCGAGGGAGAGAGGCAAACTTTGAAGATACTCTCTTTTGGGCCTCCCATTTGGACACGGGAGAGGTCGTAACCTCCCTCTTTATTTTTCCCAAGGCTGTTGGGCTAATGAAGTAACAACAAACTGGGCCGGCGGCTAATTTGGAGTGGCATTTCCTGGCCCCTCTTGGCCCACGGAGATGTGTTTCATTTTCTCTTATCAGTGCTTCAGTCATGTGGCTTTCCGCATGGACGCCCCTGTCTCCCCCCATCGCTGGCCTAATGGAAACTTCGTTAATGTCATTAATCTGCCGACTAGGACATGCACTAAACACACATCAGCCTGTTTGTACCAGAAAACACCAGAGGGCTGTTTATAGACGTGAGCTTCACACGGAGAAATGACAATAAGAGAATTTCATCATCTTTATTTGTTTGTACAGCAGCCATTTTTGGGAGACAAGTGGGTTAAGCGAGTAAGGTTTGGGGAAAAAAACATCAGATAAGGTGTAAAACACACTATTTTTCACATATAAACACAGTTTTAGTATCATTTACTAATTCTCACAGATGTAGAATTACTTAAAGCAGGGGTTTCCAAACGTTTTTTTTTGCCAGCCAAACCCCTTGAAATGTAAAACTCTTGAAGAAACCCTACATTTTACTTTAATATTTCAACAATGTACAAACCAGAAGGTTTATTCTTTACAAGAACTAACACTACAAGTTACGATACAAATGTCTACATCTCAAATTATTCAGTTTCAAATGTCCGAACCCTTAAGCTTTTAACGTGACAAATCCTTAAGCTTTAATTTTGGCAGAATGTTGGTGAAATCCTGTAAAATTCTGTCAACAACAATTTTGGCAATTATGTGAATGTAAATGTAAATAAAGTGAACATAGCACACAGTGTTCATGTTAAAATGTTGTTTGGGAAACCTTGCCTTATAGGAATAGTTCACCGAAGTTTTGTCTTCATTTAGTCACCATGATGGAACTTTCTTCCACGGAACTAAAAACAAACTAATTTTGGAGGAATATTTTGGCCATACAATGAAGTTTGCTGGATACAAAAACACTGGACCCCACTGACTTCATTGTATGGGGAAAATATCACTCAGACATTTTTTTTAAATATCTTATTTTGTGCTCCACAGAAGAAAGCAAGTCACACCGAAATATGAGTGTAGGTTCATAACGAAAATAACTTTAATGTTGGGTGAACTATCCCTTCGACTACCTTCCAATTGATCTCAGTCCGAGCGCTTCAATGTCATGCCCGACTCAAACACACAAAGAGAGACGCTCTCTCCCATGGTTGTATTAAAACAGAGGGCTTGCTTAATGCCACCTTAATGACGAGTCAGGTGACTCGCCGAGGCCACTCTAATTAAGAGGCTTCATTCACACATTCCCTCAACTCCATGAATGGACACTCTAAGACTGACATGTCATATAGTTCCATTCATCGTGAGCAAAAACACAAGGGGGAGCAGAGCTCAGCTGGGAGGGATGGGTAACCGAGGGGACATGTTCTTTTGTGTGGCTCCAAGCTTCTGGGGCCAAATGCCAGAGGGCTAACCCCTGTGCTGGCTGCCCATGTGTTTCTCATTCCTCCCAAACAGAGTAATTACGAAGATCTTAATGGGTTTCCAGGTTTATTAGTGGCCAAGAAAAGCTTCAAATGTCACTTTAATTAAAGGGGATTCCACAGACAGCTTGTGTGGCAATGTCAACCGCTCGAAAAAATCCTTGTTTGGGCAGGAGGAGTGGAACGGGCCAAGTCTTGAATGCACACAAAGAAACGTGAAGTTCTAAATGGCAGCTGTCTAGACGTGTGGTCAGAGACAAAATAGATTATTTGACCTCGACCAAACAGAGAGAGAGAGGAGGGGGTGTGAGAGAGAGAGGGAGAGAGAGAGCGAGGGAGAGCGAGAGAGAGAGATAGAGAGAGAGAGACCAGCCGCAACAGAGAGAGAGGAGAGAGGGAGAGAGACCAGCAGCAACAGAGAGAGCGAGACGAGAGAGGAGGAGGAGAGAGAGAGAGAGAGAGAGAGACCAGCAGCCACAAGGAGAGGAGACAGAGAGAGAGAGAGAGAGAGACCAGCAGCCGACGCAGAGAGAGAGAGAGAGCGAGAGAGAGAGAGAGAGGGAGAGGAAAGCTGTTGCAGATGAGGGCGTACCAGACTCTTTACAACTTTTACACCCTTTTACAGTCTGTTTTCTGGCTTTATTTCTTTTTTTTTTATCTGCGTTGGAACAAAAAAAACAAGGGACGGACAAACAGTTTTCAATAGACATCACAGAAAAGCTGCACCACCAAAATCAGGGAAGGAAACGGTCAGATTTGAATGTTTCTGAAAGAAGTCTCCTCTGCTCACCAGAGCTGCATTTATTTGATCAGGAATACAGTAAAAATTGTGAAATATTATTGTAATTTAAACAGCTGTTTTCTAGTGAATATTGTTAAAGTGTAATTTATTCTCTGTATTCAGCACATTACTCAGTCTTCCAGGTACAATCATTCTAATATGCTGAGCGTGTTAATAAACGTTAGGATCTATCAATGCTGAAAACATTAATATTTTTGTGGAAACTGTGATGCAATTTATTTTTCAGGATTCACAGATGAATAGAAAGTTTAAAAAAACGGCATTAATTTAAAGCTGAAATCTTTCGGAACATTATAAACGTCTTACTTTTGAGCAATTTAAGCGTCCTTGATGAATAAAAGATCCTTTCTTAATAAGTTTTGTCCTAAATAGCAACAAGTGATGAGTGAGTTTTGTGAATTGTTTGGTGTTGTTGTTCGGTGTAGCCCTGCCCACAGTGAAATCTCATCGGTCTAGAATCCTGCGTCACGTCACTCTTCTTGCGTTCAGTGTGAACAGAAACCTGCTTGTTGCTGGAAACATGCGGCATCAAGTTTGGTTAGGACAGCTTGGGTTTCCCAACCAGGTGTTTGTACAAATTTGTTGAACATATGCGTATAAAGTAGCTGTACTGTAGCTCAAACAGAAGAGGTGCTTGCAACACCAAGGTCATGTGTTCGATTCCCAAAGAATGCGTGAACTGAAAATAAAAATGAGTTAATAATATATATTCTGCCAAATGCATAAATTTAAATAAAATTAAAAATCATAGAATAAAAAATAATTATACATTTAAAATAAAATAAACACACAAAATAAAAAAATTTGAAATAATATTTTACCTGTTACACAGCGACATTTTTGTCCTTGTCATGCATGTGATTCCCCTGTGAGTTCTGACAGGTGTGTGTCCATATGTGCGGTGTATGAGTGTGTGTGTGTGTGTGTAAGTGAATGTGTGTGTAAGAGAGAGAGAGAGTGAGTGAGTGAGTGAGTGTGTGTGTGTGTGTGTGTGTGTGAGAGTGTGTGTGTGTGAGTGTGTGTGTGTGTGTGTGTGTGTGTGTGTGTGTGTGTGTGTGTGTGAGACGTGTGAGTAACGTGGCTGTGTGTGTGTGTGTGTGTGAGTGTGAGAGTGTGTGGTGTGTGTGTGAGAGTGTGTGTGCTGTGGTGTGTGTGTATAAGTGTGTGTGTGTGTGTGGTGAGGTGGTGTGTGGTGTGTAGGGTTTATGTGTGTGTGTGTGAGTGTGCGTGTGTGTATGAGTGTATGTGTGTGTGTATGTGTGTGTGTGTGTGTTGTGTGTGTGTGTGATGTGTGTGTGTATGATGTGTGTGTGTGTGTGTGTGTGTGTATGTGTGTGTGTGTGTGTAGACCTCCCTCATGGTATTTATTGGGTCGGGCAGCTGTGGCTTCATACAAGATCTCTATTTAGCGCCTGAAACTCATTAGCACACATTACCAGATTTACACCTACACACACACACACACATGCTTGCATGACAGCCTGTGTATTGCATATCCAAAAAATGTCCTTTACGTAAACTACTATGGTGGTACTCAACCATGTTGTGTTTAATCTGCTCTATTGACTTTAAGAACGGTGCATGATGAAAACACACAGTATTATGAAGCTCAGTGTGCATGAGCTGTGCTGTGTGTTGCATCAGGTCTAACGCTGTCGTGTGTGTGTGTGTGTGTTCCTGCAGAGGTCTGTGGCTGTAGCGGGTGTGTTCGTCTCAATGCCAGTGGATATGCAGCCGCATCAGGGGCTGTACCACTACAACAACACCGCCAACCAGCCGAGCCGAGGGTACGATCTCTCACATTACCCACAATCCCATGCACTCTGATTCATATCAGCCGTCCTCCACATGAACAGACAGGTAGAGCAAAAACAAACAAAAACCAACCAACAAACAAACAAAACCTGTTCAGTGTGAAGCTCGTGTGTTTATAGTTAGATAACACAAATTGTATAGATTAACTGCTGATTCTGTAACAAAAGTAATGCTTTTGCTGGAATTCTGCACAGAGTTTCCAAAACTAGGGTTTGTGAGTTGATGATAAGTTAACAATTAATTAAATAAAAAAATATCAACTTTGCATAAATAATTATAAGACAAACACAATTCAATTTATTTAAATAAATGTAATTTATTTTTCACACTTTACTTTAAATATTAATTATTGAATATAATATTAAAACATGATATATTCTTTGTTGTTTAATGTTGTCCTGACCAACATCAGAGAACAAGTGAATGTGCTTGAAATATTAATGAAACATCTCAGGTGTACTTTAAGTAAATATTTTACATCAAATGGATTCAGTCAACAAAAAAGTTTGTGAATCCATAAATATATCGAATAATGTCACTGTCGCAGTTAGTGAACTATACGTTAACTAGTGCTAAAAAAGTGCATATGTATAAAAGTTTAAAATATATATTTAAAAATTGTAACAATTGCTTATTTTTTTTATTAATATTTTGTAATTATTTAGAATGATTTATGGCTGGTATTTTTCAAGGTAATTGTCAATTTCAAGTATTTGGCTCATTCTCTCTGATCATTATTATTTTATAACTTTATTAGAAACTGTTGTGCAATCACAGGAATTATAGTTTGGAAACTTGCAGTTTTTTAACAAAGAATATAATTATATTTATATAATTCGGGTTTTAAATCTAATGGTCATGGTTAGTTCATGTTGCTCTTTTCAGTTTAATGATGGTTTATAATAGAGGTCAGATCAGTCTCTCGCTCCCTCCTCCTCGTACTCCTACCCTCCTCCCTCCTCTCCTCCTGCTGAATGCACAATGTTGAGACGGCGTCGACCACTCGCCTCTTCTCTCTTGAGTTTATCTGTGTCTCTCGGCCGCTTTCTCTTCACAGTGCTTCTTACTGGTCAGAGAGCAGAAAACTCTCCGCATGATGACCCAAACAGCTCAGGGTACCTCGGAGAGAGGCTGAATTGTAGATAAACTACTGTATTTAGTAGTGTCAAACAAAAAAGCAGATCGGAATGGAATAGTTTCCAAAAAAGTCAAGCGAGGTTTACAAAACGTTGAATACAGATTCTAAAGGAATAAAAAAAACTTCACTCAAACCACGCACCCACACACACACTCACACACAAACACAGAACACACAAACACAGAACACACACAAACACACAACACACACACACGCACAGACACACACACTCACACAGACACACACACACCACACACACTCAAACAACCACTCACACACACACACACACACACACTCACTCCACACACACACACACACACACTCTCTTTCTCACACACACACACTCACTCACTCCACTCACTCACTCACACACACTCACACCCACACACACACTCTCTCTCTTTCTCTCTCACTCACTCACTCACACTCACTCCCACACACCACACACCACACACTCACTCACACACACATCACACACACACACACTCACACACAAAAACACACACACACACAAAAAAACACACACACTCACACACACACTCACACACCCACACACACTCTCTCCCACTCACTCATGCACTCACTCACACACACTCACTCACTCACACACACTCACTCACACACACACACACACACTCACACACACACACACACACACACACACACACACACAACACACACACCCACACACCACTCCACTCACTCACTCACCCCAACACACACACACACCACCACACCCTCTCTCTCTTTCCCTCCCTCTCACTCACTCACTCACTCACTCACACACACCACACACACACAACTCACACTCACAACACACTCACACACACACACACAACTCTCCACTCACACTCACGCACTCACTCACTCACACACGCACACTCACACACACGCACACTCACACACACGCACACTCACACACAGACCACCATCACTGAACACCACACTACATCGCATCACTGCAGAGACAGACGGGACAAACGGATCAATAAGGGAAGGCAGAGAAAGACGAAAGTGGGGGAATGTTGGGGAATCCCGCTGATGTGTTTCTAGTCTTTTTTTGGTGGTAGTTTGAAGAAAAGCTGAAGGAAGTGGCTCCTCTTACTGGCCGTGCTGATGAATCACAATAAACCCTCACTCATGTTCTCCACTTTATTTAGTACCAAGTCAATATTCTTTAGTACTAGTGACACTCAAATATCTATTATTTATGGATGTATATGCGTTTAATTATATTATATGTTGATTGTATTACTATAATTTATTTATTTATATCTATACTTGTAATAAAGTACATACATAATTATATATTTTTTTATTTAAAAGAACGGGAATATGCTATAGATATTTTATAAAAATATATATTGTATTTCTCATGCATGTATGTATCTATCTTTATCTATACAACACACATATAGCACAAACATAACATAGATATATATATATATATAAAATTAAAGTTTGACCTTTTCCTATATTTAACTTCTGTATGTGTGTATTTAAAAAAAAATTAATCTAAAATTTTCTACAAATAAATTATAATGTAATTTAATTAAGATGTACTTTAAGTTATATGAATTAAACATACTTATAATTTTTCTTCTGCTCTCTTTATATACTGTATAGAGCGTTTAAAGAATGTAACGCAGATATTATATTTAATATATCAAAACTTAAATTTGGATTAGTAATATGCATTGCTAAGAACTTCAATTGAACAACTTTAAAGATGATTTTCTCAATATTTAGATTTTTTTGCACCCTCAATTTTAAATTTCCAAATAGATGGATCTCAGCCAAATATGTCCGATCCTAACAAAGCTATTTATTCAGCTTTCAGATGACGTATAAATCTAAATTTCAGCACTTATGACTGGTTTGTGGCTCAAGGGGTCCCACATATTTTGTATTAAACCTAATTCTCATTTTCTTCTACTCTCTGTATGTGCTCTCAATGCATGTATTTAATTGTATTAAGATATTGATTTTGGTATATAAGATTCATTGAAGTAGGTGTGTATTATAAATTGTTGTTAAATAATCATTTTATAAATAATAATTAGTAAGTGTGTTTCTGTGTGCAGACTGGCTCCGTCTGTCAGATCGGTCTACAGCGAGGTGTCGTCTGTGTGTGTGGCGCCGCCTGACAGCAGAGAGATGTACAACCCCTCTATGACCCCAGGAGCCTGTATGGACCCCTACATGCGGCCGCCACACGCCCCCCCGCCGCACGGCATGATGGGACACCGAGGGATGCCTCCGCCAGAGAGTGAGCGCTCTCAGACGCAGACGAGGAGTCTCACGTTAACTGAGTGTGAAAGGCACTAACAGTGTTGATGTTGTTTTAGGTGTCAGTGGCGCCCCCTACTGTAACCAGAGCATGATGGCATCTCATCACAACCTCACGCATAACCAGCCGGGATTCGAACACATGGCATCAGGAGACGGTGAGACCCTTCACCCGACCACTGCAACGTCAACATTCAGCAGGACAACTTTAGTTTTATTTTAACATTTGATTAATCTAATGTTAATTTAGTATACAAGTAGACACTACCGGCCAAAAGTTGGGTCAGAATGTGATTTTTATGTTTTTACAGGAGTTCTTCGGACTCATCAAGCCTGCATTTATTTGATCAAAAACACGGGGACAAATGTAGCATTGTGAAATATTATTATGATGTAAAATAATGTTTTATCTATTTTAATATGCATTAAACTGTAATGTTATTTCTGTGATGCGCAGATTTATTTTCAGCATCATTACTCCAGTATGATCTTCAGAAATCAGTATAATATGCTGATTTATTATCAGAACTATAAACAATATTTATTTGGAAGCTGTGATACTTTTTTCAGGATTCTTTGATGAATAAAAAGTTAAAAAGAAGAGCATTTATTTAAAATATAAATCTTTTCTAACAATATAAACTACAGTTCAAAAGTTTGGGGTCAGTAAATTTTTATTCTTTCTTTTTTGAAAGAAATTAAAACTTTTATTCAGCGAGGATGTGTTAAATTGTTAAGAAGTGATAGCAAAGATTTATATTGTTAGAAAAGATTTATATTTTGAATAAATGCTGTTCTTTTTAACTTTTTATACGTCAAAGAATCCTGAAAAAATATCGCAGTTTCCAAAAAAAATATTTGGCAACATTGATAATTCTAATAATAAATAAGCATATTATCTGATTTCTGAAGGATAATGTGACACTTTATACTGGAGTAATGATGCTGAAAATACAGCTGCGCATCACAGAAAAAACTAATTATATTTAAGGTATTGTTAAAATAGAAACCATTATTTTATATTGTAAAAACATTTTGCAAGATAGATTACTGTTTTTTTTTCTGTATTTCTGATCAAATAAATGCAGGCTTGGTGAGTAGAAGAGACTTCTTTAAAAAACATTAAAAATCGTTTTATGACACCAATCTTTGACCGGTAGTGCTATAATATATATCTATATATATAATATATATATATAAAAGCTATAAATGAGATGTTAATCATGTCAATTCCATATGCATGAACTCCAAAACAGTGATTGAAGTTCATATTTCAATATTTAACAACAATCACATTTGCATGGTTCTCTAATGAGATAATGGCACCATGACATTGCAGGTAAACAAATACAATATTAATCTTTATTAGTAAGCGTTTTATTTGATTGTTTTGATTTTTAATTATTTTATTAGGTTTTTATTAGCTTTAATCAACCAGTTTGGTAACCCGCTTTAAACTAAAGTTAAGTTATATATTAAAAATATATATTCTGGTTGTTTTAATTCATTATTTATTTATTTAAGGTATTTCTTTATATCGTAAATTCATTAAGATTAGCCTTCAATCAACTCTTAATCCCCAGTTCTGAAACCCTGCATGAACTAAAGTTAATTTATCCAAACTGAAATGTTAAAAATGTTAGTGTTTAATTTTGGTGGTTAATTATTTTCATTTAACATTTTTATAGTGTTTCATCAACTCAAACCCTTATCTAAATGTTTTATAAATATGTTTTATAAATATTCTATAGCTCATATTTAGTCCATGTTAAATGGACATTAACTACATTGATTTAAAATTGCTCAGAGTTAGTTCATGCATGCTAACCTTACTCTAAAGTGTTTTAGAAACTCGATGCTGGATGTGATCTTCAGTGCCTTCATCTGGTCTCTCTCTGTGTGTCTGGCAGCGTCTTGTTTCTCGACGCCTCGCTCCATGCTGAAGCTGAGTAAGAAGCGTGCTCTGTCCATCTCGCCGCTGTCTGACGCCAGCGTGGACCTGCAGACGGTCATCCGCACCTCGCCCAACTCTCTGGTGGCGTTTGTGAACTCGCGCTGCGGGCAGAACGCTGCCAGCTCATACGGGCATCTGTCTGTGGGAGGCATGAGGTGAAGATCTACCCTTCAGCCTGGATTCATGATTACATTAAGCCAAACAGACATCCAATGCACCTTGATGTTCCTCACAAACCCAGCCGATTCTGATCCATGAAAGGGATAGTTCACCCAAAAATGAAGATTTGATGTTTCTCTGCTTACCCCCAGGGCATCCGAGATGTAGGTGACTTTGTTTCTTCAGTAGAACACAAATGGAGATTTTAACTCAAACTGTTGCGGTAAGTCAGTCATATAATGTAAGTGAATGGGAATCATGGCTTTGAGAGTCAAAAAAAACACACGCAAAGAAAACCAAATTAAACCCTGCGGGCTTTCAAAACCTCTCAAAGCTGTGATTCCCATTCACCTCAATTATAAGACTGCTACCGCAACGGTTTTTTGAGTTCAAAAATCTCCGTTTGGTTTACTGAAGAAACAAAGGCACCTGACATCTCGGATGACTGGGGGTAACGATAACATCGCTTTCATTTTGGGGGTGCGTGCCGTGAAACTATCCTAACGTGGGTGGTTTCTGATTTCAGTCCGTCTCGTTGGGTTTTCTCCAGCTCCATGAACTTTCCGTCCAGACCGCAGAAGGGCATTCATGTACGGCTCTCTCCGCTCTTCATCCCGTCCCATCATGCCTCGGGCCGCCGCACAACCCCAGACTTCACGCTCCGCACAAACACACACACGTGAGTCTCGTGCTGTCTGTCTCGACCACAGCACACAGTGTCACTGGATTTAACCTGTGTTATTGATATGTGACCCTGGACCACATAACCAGTCAAAAACCCCAAAAAACTTTTTATGTACGGTTTGTTAGGATGGAAATATTTGAAAATCTGGAATCTGAGGGTGAAAAAAATCTAAATACTGAGGAAAATCGCCTTTAATGTTGTCCAAATTAATTTCTTAGCAATGCGTATTACTAATCAATAATTAAGTTTTGAGATATTTACGGTAGGAAATTTACAAAAATATCTTCATGGAACATGATCTTTAATTAATATCCTAATGATTTTTGGCATAAAAGAGAAATGTATAATTGTGACCCATACAATGTATTGTTGGCTATTGCTACAAATATCCCCCAGCGACTTAACACTGCTTCTGTGCTCCAGGCTCACGTACACTATTAGTTTTTATTAATAGTTTGAATTCGCTTTTATTATAACTATAAATAAATGTTTAGTCTTTTGTTATGCACTGTTTAACTTTGGTTAGTTCAGTTTTAGTCTTTTTTTATTGTATTTCCAGTTAGTAATTTTATTGCTTCAACTTAAACTTAACAAAAATGTGTAACTTTATGTGCTTTTATCATTTT
Source organism: Sinocyclocheilus anophthalmus (assembly GCA_018155175.1). Classification (NCBI taxonomy): domain Eukaryota; kingdom Metazoa; phylum Chordata; class Actinopteri; order Cypriniformes; family Cyprinidae; genus Sinocyclocheilus; species Sinocyclocheilus anophthalmus. Next base: position 24,103 of record JADLZN010010947.1, read on the forward strand.
TATTATATTGTTATTCAAGTTTCAAGTTTTAGTTCAAATGTAGTTTTTTTTTCCAGTTAGTAATTTTAGTGCTTAACTTAAACTAAATGAACATTTGTAATTTTATGTGGTTTTGCATTTATTTATTTTAATACCGCTATTTGGATTTGATTAATTTTTTATTTCAGTTTTAGCTCAATTTTATTCATTTATTTATTTATTAGTTAATAATTTCAACTAAATGGAAATTGGTCATTTTGTTATGTGCTTTTGTCATGTAGGTTTTTGATTATTTTGTTCTAGTAAGTAATTTAGTGCTTCAACTAAACTTAACAAAAATGTGAAACTTTGTCATTTTTATAATTTTTTAAATATTATATTAGTTCAAATGTAGTTTGATTAGTAATTTTAGTGCTTAACTTAAAATAAATTAATATTTGTAATTGTATGTGGTTTTGCCAGTTTATTTATTTTTTATTTCAGTTTTAGTTCAATTTTATTGAGTTATTTAGCAGTTAGTAATTTAGTGCTACTTAAAACTAAATGGAAATTGGTCATTTTGTTATGTGCTTTTGCTTCTTTTATTTAATATTAATTAATAATACTATTTAGGTTTGATTTCTTTTATTTCAGTTTTAGTTTAATTTTATCTTTTTTTTTCAGTTAGTAATTTTAGTGCTTCTTAATCTAAATGAAAATTAGAAATGAAGTAAGTTTTTCATCTACTATTTATTTTATTTAACAGAATGTATTACTAGTTTTAACGCTAACGAGCCTGCGGTGTGTGTCTGCAGCTGAAGACGGAGCCTGTTCTGGGCAGCATTAACATCAAGAGCCTGGAGGAGCATTCGGAGGGAGACATGGCGAGTCCATCCTCAACAGGAACACAGGTAAAGTTCAGAACATTGTCTAATGCATTACTAATGGATGCACATCCTCAGAATCTGGGTTTCAATGCTCATAATGCCGGAGAGGATCCAGGTTTGTGAGCTGCTGCGCTGTGTTCTGCAGGATCCTCTTCTGGGTTTACTGGAAGGCAGAGATGATCTTGATAAGGAGGAGAAACCTGAACCAGAGGCCATTTACGAGACTAACTGTCACTGGGAGAGCTGCAGCAAAGAGTTCGACACTCAGGAGCAGCTCGTGCATGTAAGAGATTCGTTTCAAAGAGTCAATAACTCACCGGCATGACATTTCAAACATGCAAACATGCAACAAGCTGTTATTTTGTTTCATTTAAGATCACAAAAGGAGAAATTTTGTCTTCATAAAAGGAATAGTTTCTAGTGACCGCAAGTCTTGCAAGCTCTAAAAAGAAAGAAACACACCATGACAGTAGTCCATATTACTTCTGTGTTATATGGCGAGTTTTCTGAAATTTAATATATTAAATTAATATATTAGATATTTGTTTTTGCATTAAGATTCAAAAATGGCACATTGCACCAAGCAGTTTGTTAGTGTAAAAAAAAAAAAAGAAAAAAAAAAAGGTTTTCGTGAATTGCATAAAGCTCAAATATAAAATTAGATGAAAAACTTAACTTATAAAAACTTAAATGAAACGTTTACGTTAAGTACTAAATTACTTAAAACTGAAAAAAGATAAAGTAGAGATATATATTAAATAATACAAGATGCAAAAGAACATAATAAAAATTACGAAAACGTAAACTAAAATTATATTGGAAAACTGAAAATCTAAAAGTAAAAGCTAATATAAAATATAAAATAAATAATAATACATTTAAAATATAAAAGGCTAATAAACGGATGAGCAAGTTACAAAGTTAAAAAACTAAACAAAAAAATTGAAATGAAAATATCAAATAAAAGCTAATTCAAAATATTAAAAATACTATAATAGAAAATTGAAAAAATAAAATATAATATATATAAAAGGTAATTAAAATGCTAAAGCCCACAAGAAAATTACTAAAATTAAATTGAAAACTGAAAATATAAAATTAAAAGCTAATTCCAAATATTAATAAATACGATAACAGTACATGAATAATACTAAAATGACATTGGCACCAGGTGTTTTTTCCCCCATCGAGCATCTCGTCTTTTGTCATGCTTTATAATCTGATTTTGCTCTGATTTTCTGTACAGCACATCAATAACGAGCACATCCACGGGGAGAAGAAGGAGTTTGTGTGTCACTGGAAGGATTGCTCTCGAGAGCAGCGGCCCTTTAAGGCCCAGTACATGCTAGTGGTCCACATGCGCAGACACACGGGAGAGAAACCTCACAAGTGCACTGTGAGTACTCTCTCTCTGACAGTCTGTGTCTGAACGCTCTTGAAAACCATGCAATATAAATGTTTCTGTTTGTGCGTCTCAGTTTGAAGGCTGTAATAAAGCGTACTCGCGTCTGGAGAACCTGAAGACTCATCTGCGCTCGCACACCGGCGAGAAACCGTACGTGTGTGAACACGAGGGCTGCAACAAGGCTTTCTCCAATGCATCAGACCGTGCAAAGCACCAGAACCGAACACACTCCAACGAGGTCAACTCTAAAATAAAACAAAAAAAAATATGCATATATATCTTTCTTTTGCGATTTTGAAAACGTTGACATTTTATCTGCTGGTTATGTTGCATTTCACTTTTTTGTTTTTGATGTATTTGCAGGTTTGTGCAATGTTTGACTAAAATGAATATGACATGACAAAACTTGCAGGATATTTTTGTCAGAAGAAAAAAAGTTTAAAAAATGTATACTGATAGCAATTTATTATTGCAATTAATTTATTTAAAAAATGCATGTTATTTTGTGTCAAAGGACAAAAACTATGACTAAAACACCAAAAAATTGCACATACACTGATTATAATTTTTTATTGCATTAATTTATTATAAAATAAAACTGCTTATTTATTGTGAAATGTCAAAAACTGGCTGAAAAACACTGCAATTTATTATTGCATTAATTTATTACAAAAAATTGCAGGTTATTTGTTGTCAAAGGACGAAAACTATGACTAAAACAAAAACTGAAGAAAAAATAATAATTACACTAATTTATTATAAAAATGTGCAGGTTGTTCTTTTGCTTTTTGTCTTTTATAATATACTTGTGGTTCAATACAACTTTTGAGGTTCATCTATAAATCTTTTAATTAGTTGCACTGCTTTATTTTTTTATTATTATTACTATTTTTTTTAAATATCTCTTTCTCCATTTTGATTTTATTTATTTTATTTATTGCTTTTTATTCGTATACATACAAATACAGAAAAAAAGGTTTCTTCTAAACAGCATTTCTGTTTTATTTCAGTGTATAATTTATTTTATTTTTTCATAATTTCATAATTTATTTCATTTATTTATGAATTTATTTCAGCAGCAAAACATGCCTCAATGCATTTAATGCAGTCTAACCTGATATAAATTAATTCACCACATGACCTGAAAAGAGCAATAAGCCTGTAGTTAACAATGCATAAATGTAGCTTTGTTTCCAAACGTTTGGCTACAGCTGCAGATTACATGCCAACCACGCTCTCTTGTTTCTGGCCTTTAGAAACCATACGTCTGTAAGATCCCCGGCTGCACGAAGCGCTACACCGACCCGAGCTCTCTGAGGAAGCACGTGAAGACGGTACACGGACCCGAGGCTCACATCACCAAAAAGCACCGCGGAGACACCGGACCACGTCCTCCAGGTCTGACCAATGCAGGACAGAGCTCTGAGCTTCTGATAGAAAAAGAGGAGAGAAGCAGAGAGGACTGCAAATTACTCGCTCCAGAAACCGCACTGGTAAGACAAGCTTCGCCCTCTTTTTCTCTTGACCATCCATTGTAACGCATAGCTGTGTGAATAGAAGGTCTGTAAAAAAAAAAAGTCAAATTTCTAATATTCGTCGAATTTCAAATAAAAATCCACATTCGAATGCAAAAACGTTGCATTTGAATTTTAGGTGTGCGAGAACATCAATGCGGAGGAGATCTTGTTTACGTCAAAACCGAAACCAAGCCGTTCACACAGAACGCATATTTCGTGCATTTTCTAGAGGGACGTCTATCAGCATTGCACTCGCATCTTGCACAAAAGAGCCGCATGTTTAGAAAGCCATGTAAAATTAATACAAGCTTAACTTTGAAAACATAAAAACATATCTCGAGATTTATGGCGGGGTTTTTTCCCCATCCCACTGCAATTCGTGTTTTTAAATGAAAAATGTACTCTGTGTGATTTCGGTCCTTTGTATTAAACTATGCACACACATACATGATGCTGTTTTGTTTATAAATTTGAATTTTAATAATATTTAAGTACAAAATTCGAATGGAGTTTTTCAGCCATTTTGACAGCCTTAGTGAATAGTAACTACAATATGTCTTGAATCATATCTAGAAATCCCAGCCAAGTCCTGGCGGCCAGTCATCCTGTAGTAGCGAACGTTCTCCACTAGGGAGCGCCAACAATAACGACAGCGGAGTGGAGATGAACCTCAATGCGGCGGGGAGTCTGGAGGACCTGACCACACAAGAGGAGAGCGGGAACACCGGCGTGTCCGAGTCCGGCGGCGGCTCGGGGGGGATGTGCATGTCTGTTCAGGCCTTGAAGAGGTTGGAGAACCTGAAGATCGACAAACTGAAGCAAATTCGCCGGCCAGCACCACCTGGGCGGAGCGCAGGGAACAAACTGACGGCTCTTTCAGGTAAAAGACTAAGCAAATCAAACCCTTGTTCTTTGTTTGCAATCACTGTCAATCTGATTAAATGTTTTGTTGGCAAAGGGTATTTTGATTTCATCAACAATAACAAATGTCAGATGAAAAATGTTCATTAAAGCGAATTAATGCACAGCGTAAACGTTATTACAATCTGCAATGACACAATGATATAAATGGACAAGTGAATTTGAACATTTGTGACCCTGGACCACAAAACCAGTCATAAGGGTCAATTTTTCAAAATTGAGGTGTATACGTCATCTGAAAGCTGTATAAATAAGCTTTCCATTGATGTATGGTTTGTTATGATAGAACAATATTTGGCTGAGATACACTATTGAAAATCTGGGAATCTGAGGGTGCAAAAAAAAATCCTAAATATTGAGAAAATCATCTTTAAAAAGTTGTCCAAATGAAGTTCTTAACAAAGCATATTACCAATCATAAATGAAGTTTTGATATATTTACGGTATAGGAAATTTACAAAATATTTTCATGGAACATGATTTTTACTTAATATTCTAATGATTTTTGGTATAAAAGAAAATCGATAATTTTGACCCATAATGTATTGTTGGCTATTGCTACAAAAACACCCGTGCTACTTAAGACTAGTTTTGTGCTCCAGGCTCACATTTGTGCTCGTCAGAATTTGTACAATTTTAATTTTCGTTTACTAAAATTAGTCATTTTAGACAGGAAAACTGACTAACATCAGTAAATATGACATGATAAAATGTGCAGGATATTTTTGTCAAAAGACAAAAATGATGATTAAAATAATAATAATAAAAAAAACTAAAAACTAACACTGATTTCGATTATTGAAATTAATTTATTAAAAAAATGCAGGTTTTTTGTACAAACACTGATTGCAAATTATTATAAAACAATTGAAGGTTAGTTTTGTCGGAAGACACAAAATGTCAAATTAACCTTGATTGAAATTATTGAAATTTAATATAAAGAAAAAGTTGTAGGTTGCTTTTGTTGTAAGACAAAAATGACAAAAAAACTACAAACACTGATTTCAATTAATTTGTGCATTTATTATAAAACATTTGCAGGTTATTTCTGTCAAAGGACAAAAACTGACTAAACTGTAAAAATTAACACTGATCACAATTTATTGCAATTCATTTATTATAAAATGCACGTTGTTTTTGTTGTTGGCTAAAACAAAATAATTGTATAAACACTGATTGCAATTTATTGTTGCATTAATTTATTATTTTAAAAAAAATGTGCAGGTTATATCTTTTTATACGTTTATTTTTATTCATAAAAAATAAACATTTATTTTGCTAGGTCATCTGAACTGTTCTTTCAGATCAAAGTTAAATGTCCATTTATTAATTAGGCATCGTATGCATTTAGGGTTCACACTTTACCTTTTATAGTAATCAATCCCATGATTTTAGGATTTCTAGCTTCATGCTTTTCCTGGAAATCTGCCATTGAATAATTCTCATGCTAACTCTGCTTCCTTCTCTGCTCCTTTCAGCAACAGGAGAGATGATGGGCATATGTGCGCCTTCACCCTTGCTCTCTAACCGGCGTATAATGCAGCTTTCTGCCCCGGATCTGGGTGGAGTTAGTGGAATGGGAATGCCCTGCCCACCGAACGACCGGCGGGGCAGCGGCACCAGCAGCCTCAGCTCTGCCTACACAGTGAGCCGCCGTTCGTCCATGGTCTCGCCCTACCTATCAAGCAGACGCTCCAGCGACGTGTCCCAAGTGGGTCATTGCCAGTCCGTGATGGGGGCCGATGTTCCCGGCGACCCGCTGTCTCCTCAGAACAGCCAGAGGGGCGGATCATGCCAGATCTCTGGGGGATTGCCAGGTTTACCGAGTCTGACTCCTGCGCAGCAGTATAGTCTGAAAAAAAATAGTGCCTAAAATAACTTTTATGCAGCATGCTACCAGGTGCCGTCCACTCTGTCCCCCTTCCTTCATCGTACTCTCCCCTTTTTTTCCCGCTACCCAACATGGAGCAACCTGGAAGATTCCTGAGGGAAAGCCATGGCCAACCTCTTCCTCCATTTCTGCAGCAAGGCGGCACAAGGAGGCACAGTGCTAATACCGAATACGGCACGGGAGTGATCTATCCGCATCAGGCACCTGGCAACAACACAAGGCGCGCCAGTGATCCAGTACGCTCGGGTGCTGACCCGCAGGGTTTACCCAAGGTGCAACGCTTTAATAGCTTGAGCAACGTGTCCCTTATGAGTCGCCGCAATGCACTGCAGCAGTGCGGGTCTGATGCCGCTCTCAGCAGGCACATGTACTCGCCTCGTCCACCGAGCATCACTGAAAATGTCATGATGGAGGCCATGGCCATGGATCCTCATGGGACCGCCGAAGGCAGAGAGCAGGGCAACATGATCCAGGGTGGAGACAGAGTCTACATGGGCTACCAGCATCTTCACCACCACCCTCACAATGCAAGTCAACTGTCTCCCGGACAAGAAGGTCTGAGCTGCATGGATCAAGTCTACCAGTCTCAAATGCAAGGTCCGTACCAGCGTGAGGAGATCTGTGCCACCGGGATGATGGGTCAGGGTGACATTGCGAACAGTCTTCTACAGCAAGCTGAGTACGGCATGAGCAACTGTCAGCTCAGCCCCTCCGGTCCACATTATCCCAGCCTTGCTGATGGATCAGGACCCTGGGGACAGACCAACCATGTCCACAGCCCTCAGACCAATACGCAGTACCAGGGTGCAGGCATGCAAGGACAGCACTACCCTCAACAGGGTGTATACGAACCTACATCTGACCCTGGCCATCAAAGAGTTACTGTAAAACCAGAGCAATTCCATTCATCCATGGGAGGATCAAGTTCCTGCCAGAACACCAAACCTCTACACCAGCATCGGCATAATGCGAATATGCAGGCGTATCCACCGCAGTCGCAAGGCCGGGGCCTCATGAGCAGATCCTCCCATGTGAATTGTGACTTCCTTCATGGACAGATGGGAACGCAAGCCAGTCTTCCGCAGCAGAGCCAGGCGGGATCGTTCCCAAGCGGCGGAGGGATAAATCTTGCACTGCCGGACAGCCGCAGGTCACAGACGCCAATGCATCAGATGAAGGAAATGATGGTGAGGAACTATGTGCAGTCCCAGCAAGCTCTCCTGTGGGAACAGCAGCAGGAGCAAAGGGTAGTCGATGGTCTCTCTGGGAAGCCCGATGGCATGAACATGGGAGGACAAACAGCGACGATGCAGCACAGCCCACAGCATCAACAAGCTAACCAGAACCTTTATCCTGGTAACTCTTTCCAAGGCTACCCGAATCAGAACTTGATGAGCCCACCGCAAAATAGAGTTCCCGGTTCCATCAAGGAGCATACTACTGGGATGCAGGGATCCTGCTACGGGCCGGACATGGTGCCACGACCACCTCAGGGACAAAAGCCTCTGAGTCGCCAGAACAGCCTATCCCAGCAGGCAGGTGGAGCTTACCTGGGCAGCCCGGTCCACTCCACCGCCAGTCCCAGAAAAGCTGTGCGGCTCCCGCCAGTTCATCAGCAGCATTCAGAAAACTTCACCAATAGCAACAACCCCATGTACTACTCAGGACAGATACATATGCACCACGACATAGAGAAGACTCAGGATGGACCATGCCTGGCCCAGCAGCACCTGACAGGGATAGACCCTAATACCAAGCCCACATCGATGGCCTACTCGGACCCTGCACCCATGTCCAACGCCTTAGAAAACCTGGACTTGGAGAACGCTCAGATTGACTTTGCTTCCATCATTGATGACCCAGAACCTTCATCTTACAGTCCAATAAACCCACCGCTGGGTCACCACCAGTGCTCCTCTCAGACCTCCTCCCGTCTCACCACACCCCAAACCTCCATCACCCTTCCAAGTGGCCTCTCTAATATGGCAATTGGGGACATGACCTCAATGTTGACATCCCTTGCTGGGGAGAACAAGTATTTGAACACATTGTCTTAAAGTGTTTATACATATAATTGGGCCAAAGTGAGCATGTAGACTCTATTGCCCTTTCGACACTAGAGGTTCATCTGGACGTCCCTTTTCTTGCTCAAAGGCCAGGTACTAATGGTTCTGCTGATGTCCTACATGGGATCTCACAGATTTTGCATAATAGTTTTGTAATTGTGTGAAATATGTTGCTAAACATTACCAGAGAGGCCTAATGACTATTACTGAAGGGGCATTCCAGTCACTACTGAGACTGTTTACGATGGAAATCTTTGTTTAAAATGTAAATATGAGCTTTGGACTGTAAATGGTGGCGAGATAGTATAACGAAAATCAACTTTTTGATACATATACAGACTTGGACTGGCACAAAGGCCACATGAGCTCTACATAGGAAGACTGAAATACTAAGTGAGCCAATGTGTAAAGGAAGAAGCTGGTTGGCACATTCTCTAGAAGTATTGGTAAAGACAGGACTCAAGTGCCTTTGACCATTGTGGCCTCTTTGATTCCTCACAGGTACGACATGTTGGAGAAAACTCGTCAGATGAGACACATGGACACTCGGACAGATGGATAAACTCAGTATGAAGCCCAAATTATACTTCAGTTCATGAACACTTGGTGTATGAGTACAGCCAAATGCATAGCCCTTCAAAGTATACTCCACTTAATAGTGCACAAAAACACAGGCGGCCGACACATGCGTACTAGAAAGTTTCATCTTTGTCGATGTCTGCGCTATTCCTCTACAGAAGTTATGAGCAATAAAAAAAGAAGTCTTTGTACTCTTTTAAACTAGCAGGCATCTATTCTTGTTGTGCCTCCAGTAGATTGCCGTTCCATGTCGTTTCTTTTTCTACCGTGAAACAACCAATGTCGCCACCTTGTGGAGCAACTAATTAGTGCAAATAAGCTGTTTGCACAAGCTGAGGGTAAAGAGTACATGCATTGGGCTTAAGAGAAAGAGTGCTCTCAGTAAAACACATGGCTAACTGTCATAATGGCAAATTACATAACAGTATTTTGAAGCCTTGTCAATTATCTCTAGGTCTAGACAGGAGCCTTTGAGTCATTATATTCATTCAAATTTTTAGTGTTTGTTTTCTGATTATTTGACTAGTCTGCTTTCAGACAGATACGTTAAAGGGTAACAGCACTGAGTGTTTTTTTGTATGGTTTCTTTTAGTCTACGCTGCGCTACATAACCCAAGCTAGCATGCATATGCATTGCACTGACAACAGCACTGAGCTGAGGAGAAGTGATGAATTTTTATTAAAGGCTCCATATAGTATGAAAGGTACATACAGTGCAGGTATTTTATTTTTTTGGTTTTAAGTCTACTTTGTCTACATTGTCCCTAACTCATTTTATCATTTAAGTGTTATCAAGGGCTGTGGTTCGAATGCAACCCTTTAAAAATCCCAGTGTTTCCACTTTCTGTGGCATACCAAAGACGACCGGCACTGAGACGAGTCCACACTTGATATTTGCTTGACACAACATCATGTGCTTCCATATTGCTGTGATAAAGAATGTTACGATGTTCTTTTTTATCATTTCCTCTTTTTTTAAAGAAAAAAAAACATTTTGTGGTTTTTGCATTTCTGTGTGTTTTTATATCTGTCACAGTTCACTCAAACCGTTTTGCTGGCGAAAGTTCATAAAGTAGTAACAGATTTATGATATTAGCATTTATCTCATCTATTTACAAGGAAAGTAAGTGATATTTTTGCGTACCGTTTTCTACATTTTTGTACAAAGGTACTATATTATACCAGTTTATAAATAAACAGAGCCTGTGATGGAAGAAAATGATGTGTTGTATTATGTTTCTTTGTGCATATCCATGTTACTATTATAGCTTTGTTAATAGTTGAATTAGTTTTAACTTTTTTTATTACCTGTTTTTATTTTAATTTTGTTGTTTTGTCATTTTTTTCGTTCAGTTTATAGTTTTTATTAAATTGTATTTCAGATTTAGTTCTTTTAGTACATCAAGTTTAACTAGGTTGAGAAATGTTGCCTTGGCAACTAGCTGTAATAAAACAAGTATGTTTTTTATATTTTATTGTATTTCAGTTTTTTTCAAGCAAGTAAGATTTTAGTTTTAACTATAATAACCCTGATCCATGTACTTCTCTCTCAATAGTTGAATACACTGGGAAAAAAACAAGATATCGGACAACATCACAACACATTTGTGTGCATTTTCAATGCCACCTATATTTGTTCACAGCTTGTATTTTTATTTTTTATTTTTTTGAGGTAGAAGCATGTCAGATGTCCTCTAGATGGCGTCAAATCTACAGCTCATGGTCTTTGTGAGGTCTTGAAAGCCACACACAGGGTTTATGTTACACTGGCATATTAGATCCCTCCTCCTTTAGTTACAAAGAGAACATTTTTGCTCACTAATACTGGAATCTCTGTGACAAAGCTAATCCTCTCCATACTTGCCCTTTCCCTGTCCCTGATTATAAGATCAAAAGAAAGTTTTTCCTGCACTACATGCCAGTGTGTGTGTGTTGGAGTCTATAATGCTGTGGCTCCCGGTCCCTGGTACCCTGATTCGGCCCCACGGATCTAATGCTGTGTGCGGCATGAATCCAATGAAGACCTGCCCTCGACATCACCATCGCCAACTCCGCTGACTCAATTCTCCCTGTCTCCCATCTGTTATTTGCTACATAACTGACTGATCGTCCCTGCTTCTTCCTTTCGCTCTGAACCTTGCTTCCATCCTCGTTTTTGTGACTTGACCACCGTTAGCCATCTCTCATCTCGCACTATCCCTCCTTCATCATTAGTGGTTTTTGCTCAGGCAAGGATCCTTTTACTCTTGCTCATACTTGGGGTAACCGCAAGTATTGAAGCTGTTCCGCACTGTTTGTGCTATGAACATGACTGATTCTTTAAATCATGTGGCGTGTTGGGAAGTTCTGTCACTTTGCACAAAAAAAAAAAAGTTTGCTGTTATTTAAAATTGAAAATCATTCAATTATGTTTATTTTGTGATGCATATAAATTCTGAAACTCCAATCAATGCAAACCCTTACTGCAAAATGCACTCAATTCTCATTGACCAAATGCATAGGAAACATACTAGTCGTTCTATAATTAACATCTGCGGAACGTAGCATTCAGTTGATTTCTAAAGAGAGAGTGCAGAGGTTTAACAGCGCTCTGAACTACAGCCTGACTTAAGCCACAACCTACTGAGCTGAGGTTGCTGATACAAATGGAAATGGCAAAATAAGCGCTGAGGTTTTCACATGCAAAGAAGTGAAACCAGCATAATGACTTTTCTTTTCTTGGTTCGCCATTCAAGTCGAGGCTTTTTATTCTCTTTGTCACAAAGGTAGGCATATAATTAACTCCTGTTTAATATGCCGTTAAGGAAGACACCTCCCTTTGCTCCCTCTCTGAACCCCTGCCAAACTCGTGTGCATGCTTGGAAACCCCACGGGACACCCCACCCAAGGGCGTCCCTCATGTTCGGGACCATCTGTGTGCGTAGATTCTTGCACTTACTGGCTGTTTTAGACTCATTGCACACAGCAAACTGCACTCTTTGTCTGCACATAAAGAGACAATGGTTCCTCGTTTATGATGTTCATGTAAAAAACACTTTCTTACCATCATCTGCAGGGGCAGAGGTGAAGTGGTGGCTTTTGTTTGTGTCCTCCTTTACTCTCATCAGGGTGTAGGTTTATGACCCATTCCATCTCTTTCCTCTCCTGGACAAAAGGGATGTGAGCTCTCATCCCTTCTTCTTTTCTTTGCTTTCTCCACCTGAAACTTTCTATTTTATGTCCCTAAAAAGGCAAAGTGCATTTTGCCTTTAAAATGCACAGGATTGAGTACTAAAAACTACCACGGTTCATACATTGTTAGTACTTTGGAGTACTATGTAAATACCATTGTAATCATTCTGTAAATTAATTAAAGTACTATAGTAGTACCTTCTGATATCATTACTGTACTGTGGTAACAATGCAGTATTTTTTATAAGGTTGTTTTTGGCAGACTAACTGTAAAACAACAAACACAGCTTAGAATTGTGCTAAATGCTTTTAAAATGCACAGAATTCGCTATTAAAAAAGTAACATGCATTGTGTTTCTCAATGGAAATACAAATACTTTTGATATAATCACTGTAATGTGGTAGGCTACCAACTGTATTTGTGTTCGATTGTACACACGACACATTAAAATAACTGCAAAAACCGGGTATAAAAGAAAGTAGCCTACAAGTCTTACAACGTAGCATAATTTACGACGTTTATGCAAAGCTAAATATCCAAGCAAATATACAAACCATTTTTCTTTGAAATCTCGGTCATCCTCTGGTAATATTTAGTGTTGTGGGTTTTCTTGTAATGTCTGTAAGATATATATATATATATATTCCAGCCAAAAAGGAGAAATCCGCCCGCTGTTGTAAAAAAAAAAGTAATTTATTTGGGAGTGCTTCGGGATCAAGGTCCTACCTCGCGCGCCTCGGCAAGCGTTCAGGTGGGGGTTGCCAAGGTAGGGGTCCTGGAACGGTGTGTTTGAGTTTTTCTGATGTTTTTCTTTTTCAGTTGCTAAACAGATTACCGTTCAATTACTCGCACGACAGAGGTGACAATACAATACTTCCTACAGCGATCAACAGGAGAGGGGGCTGATGGGGGGGGGACAGGTGCGATTCGCTCACAATAAAACGCGTACCTGCGCATTAAAAGACCGTTTGCAACTTTAAGCGCTAAAATGTTCGAAAAGTGGAAAATAACGTGCCTCGCTGGTGTTTATCGGGTTTAAGTGTATATAGGGAGGGCTTTACTGTCCAAAGCGGCATGCATTTAATAATTTTAATAACAATTATAATTTACACATTTAATGCGTTATTATTGCATAATGTTTTTACAATAGTGAGGTGCAGATATCTGGCACTATTTGCACCAAGTAACAGCATCTAACTACTATTATTGCAAAGAAAATACTCCTATTTTTACAAAGTGTAGGATTAAATAGAATCCATTGCTATTTGCACTTAATGTAAATAGCATCTATCACTAGTATTTGCACTTAGTGCAAATAGCCGCTGCCTTCTTTTAATTGTAAATATTCGCTTACGTGTACATTATATATAAAGCGATCAAAAATGTAAACTTTCAGCATTTTTGCAAACTTAAAATTTGAGTTGCTATTAACGTCTGACGCTTCTTAAATACAAAAACAAGCATTAAACTGCATGCATATCTAATTTGATCACATTTTTCGCATGCACACTAGTAGATAAATCCTGTTATGAACAATAAAACGCATAGCCTACCTATAATATGGCAAGTAGGCTAAGCATAGGCTGTATAAGCTACATTATAGGCTACGTAACGCAACGTGTTTATGACCCAAAAAAAAATAGAAATGAGAATTTTTTTTCTTTAATAAAAATGTAACGCACATTCTCCTTTCTTAGGCTGACACACCAGACCTGCCTCCGATGACATCACCAGAGCCGCTGCTGAACGCGACGCGGGGCTGAGCGACGCTGCAGTCACGCGCTGTAGGGCGCGAGCGATGCGGAGCGACGCTTCAGTCATTCACCCGCGCGCTCACCGGGCAACCACGGCCAAGGCATGGCAGAGAGGAGCCGAGGAAAGCGGAGGAAACAGGCGAACCCGCGGAGAAACCAAGGTTAGTGGCGAACCGAGCAGCCGCCTTGAGAAGTTCCTAAAAGTTGCCCGGGTTTATTTCAGCGCTCATTCATTCCTCTAGAAAAACTGGATCAGCGCGACGTTTACAACCGTAGCTGGACAGCAGCAGCACTTCCTAAACTATTAAACAGGCCTATCCCATGCTTATCCCGCACTTGCATTACTTTAATACATTCGTGCATTGACTGAGTGTCAGCTTTAAAGTTTGCAGAACTTGCGGTGCGCTTTGCATCATTTCTGCAGTCCTCAGCATCACATTTTCATTGAGTTTTACAACATTCCGCTGCACTTGCATTTGTTGTGCATTCCTCACATCCTCCTGACTTTTTACTGATGAACAGAAAATTGTTTCGATTTGCATTTGTCAATTAAATAAATAAAAAAATCGTTTAATTAAGAAGAACAGTGATTTCGTTTTACTTTAATATTATAGATTAAACTGACTTTAAAAGAATTGTTCGTATAATTGTTGTTAACTTGAGCAACTTATGCATTATAATAAATCAAAACTACTATGGTACTTATTCTGAAATTGTTGTAAAGTGTAGTGCAATCAATAATTAAAATGCTTATTTAAATTAAATTTATATTTAACTTTATCATTTGAAATGGCAAATTATGCGATTATGAGATTTCTCAGTAAATAAGACTAAATGAACTCATTGGCTTTCTTGAAGAAAAGTGGCTCTGTTTGGGCCTACAAGAGTTACATCTCAAGCTCTGAACATCTTCACGTGGTCTCGGATATTCACTTGCAGGTTTTATATGTGTACCCCACAAACTTCACACTCAACAAATGAATTAGTTTCACATTTGTTTCTAGATTGTGTGTTGATACCCATGAACGCAAGACAAGCTCAAAGCCGAGACAACCGTTCCCGGTGCTTATTGCATGTTCCAGAGATCCGATACGTTGGTGGTTTAGAAGAAGTGTGAAAGTGGACCATCTGAGTGATTGTGTTTCTTAACAGCTGTATAGTGTTATACATGACTGAAGGCGTTTTGTTTGACATGCATGCAGGACTGTGTGTGTGTGTGTGGTTAGACAGCTTCCTCATTTGGATGTGGCATAAGTGTGATTTTTGTCGACCTCGCACCCATGTGTGATGGCCAGAGCTAACGGGCAGAAGCCCACTGTGTCGCCTCACACACACAAACTCATATATAGGAGCTGTGAGTCGTGACCCTACCAATTATAAACTTGCTTCCCTAATTCCTCTATTAGCCGCAGATGCACGAAAGTAACATAAAAAAGGACGGTTTTGAGTTGCCGGCTGCCTTGTTTTGTTCCACTAGTGGTCAGTTTACAAGACGAATAGTGTAAATGAGTCATTTAAATATACGTATCAAAAAGTCAATCTTTTCTCTGCCGCAGCATCACTTTTCTTCACGTTTGAGTCTTAATGTGTTTGAATCCGCTGGCTTTTAATGGATGTACGAAGTCAGCAACTGAACCAAAAAATTTTTTTATGGCATCGATGGTTCCATGGAACTTTTCCATCGTACAAAAGTTTCTTTATCGAGGGAAAAGGTTCTTTAGATTATTAAAATGTTTTTTACGCTAAGAAAAACAGAGGTTCATTTAAAGCTATGGCTTTGCTGCAGAAAGCTTCTTTTGAAACCTTTATCGATTAGTCTTACAAGTAGCCTAAGTCATCACATTTTCCTATAAGACTGGACATTTGAAGTCACTTACATAAAAAATGGTCTGATTTGAATCTGAAAAAGATTGATTAACCCTTCAGTAAGTGCTAGCTGGTCAGACTAGTTCTTAAGATGCAGACTAGTTTCCTTAAGTGCAAGAGCCGCAGGTTTAGAGAATCACATTAACTATTAACATCATCCACTAACAAATAGGGTTGCAAAAAGGTGGAACATTTCCAGTAAATTTCTGAAACTTTCCAGGATTTTTTTGGAATATTCCAGGGAGTTTTGGAAAGTTTCCGGAAATTTACCAGAAAAGTTCCACCCCTTCGCACAACCCTAACTAACCACAAACACAATACTGACTGTTTTCATCTTCAACATGGCATCTGTTGATTTAGCAGTTCAAATGTCTTTTTTTGTCAAATGTTTCATTTGTAAGGTAAGGTGTGTTTGTGCATCAGTCTTTTCAATAAATGACACTTGCTTTAAAATCAAATATCTAATGCAATGACAGTCACACACTGGAAGTGTAACATAAGCATCCATAGATGTTTTGGGGTCCATGTAGAATGACACACAATGTTGCACTGTCAAAAAATGTGATGACATGCAAAATGTTGTAGATAACGCAGCCTTACATTATGTCTTCTTCTCTGTTCTTTAACAAAATTGTGTGCGCGTGTGTGTGTGTGTGCATATGCAGAACAGATGAGATTGTGATGAGAGAAAACACAATCGCAACAAACACAGAGAGATTTCTCTGGAACGTGGCGCGTTCATTGCTTGTTTCGTGGCTCAACCGCATGTTTCTCAACTATTAAGTGTGTGTTTTGTATAATGTGGCAGATAGTGGACAGTGGGATAGTCCAGATAACAGGGAATGTTCTCAGAACTATTGCCATCATAAATCTCAAAGTTATGAACAAATGTTCTTGAAGTAACATCAATAGAACGTTTGTTCTCACAGCATTAGCCAAAAACGTCATTTATACATCGTTTTTCTGAAACGTTTTAGGTGGACGTTCACCTAACATTTTTCAAATGTTACTATTTGTTTCGGAATGTTCGAAAGTAACGTTCAAAAGTAACATTCTCATAATGTTTGTAAGATGATACAATGGAATGTTCCCTTAACATTCGCATGATCAATAAAAAAAAGTTTTTAAAACATTAGCGAAACGTTCTTAGAACACATGTTTGGTAGCTGGGCGACTGCATGCATCCGAAAACATGAAGCGAAACATTTTCCCTCTTTTGTTTTGTGTTTTGTCACTCAAGTCCGGGCGCTTTCATCTGACCAGCTACAGAAAACGCTTTGCAAAATGAGCATGAGCTCCGCAGATGTTGTTCAGTCTGACAACATCATCCTCAGTAGTGAGGGGAATGTCTTCTCTATGGAGGAATACGGATATATTGTCACAACATCTAGCCAAGTTTCAGAGTAAAGACATCTTAATGCATCCGTCATCCGATCTGAAATATCAGTGATTACGGATGGTCTTTGACCTTCGGTTTTGACGTAGTGCTGCAGTTACAGCTCATTTCCTTGCCTATTGTCTCTCTGCGCGTGTTTTCTCTCTCTCTCTTGAATTGCCTCTTTTGTGTGTTCTTTTTTCAAGTGCCAGTTTATTTAAACTCTTTTCCCTTTTTCTTCATTCGCCTTCATTGATTTTCAAACCCCAGCCTTTGTAGGCAGCTGGGGTCCAGCTGTGTGTGTGTGTGTGTGTGTGTGTGTGTGTGTGTGTCTCTGGCACAGTCTTGTCACAGTGGGCAGAATGCGAGAAAACGACAGACAGAGAGAGAGAGAGACTAAGAAAAAGTCGCTTGTCATTTTGGACAACAGAAGAGAACTGGGCAAGAAATCAGAGAGATCTGAGCGGAGCGAGACAGCGAGGAGTCCAGGCTCCATGGTTTATTAGTGGCGCTCCCCAAACGAGAGCGCTGAGGCGTCAGACGCAGCAAGAAAGAGAACGAGGAGAAATAAAAGAACGGGCCAGAGATTGGGACAGTTAAAGTGGCTCAGAAGATGTGTGTGTGTTCCATCGCTGACTAAATGAATTAGGACGAAATTATAACTCTGTATAACTGTATATGTCACAATATAGTTATTTCTGCTGGAAATGTTATTAAAAATGCCATCTATTTTAAACTTGTAGTGACTGAGCTAATAAAAGATGTGCAAGATAGTTGACAAAATAAATTAGGACCGAAAGTCATTTTACCACTGCATTAATGTATAAAAATGTTTAATGCATCTAAAATGTTTTAAAAAATGTGTTCTATTTGAAACTTTTAGAGATTGGAACGGTAAAAGTGGCTCAGAAGATATGCTTTTTCAACTGTGAGATTGCTGACTAAATATATATGATTTGAATGCTGTGTAACTGTATATATCAGGATCTAGTTCTTTCTGCTGGAAATTGTATTAAAAAATGAAATCTGTTTTAAACTTTTAGAGGTTGAGACGATAAAAGTGTCTCGGAAGATGTGTGAGATAGTTGACAAAATGAATATAAGTCATTTTAATGCTGTATATCACAATATAGTTATTTCTGCTGGAAATTTTATTTAAAAATGCATTGCATTTTAAACCTTTAGAGACTGAGACAGTAAAAGTGTCTCAGGAGATGTGTGTTTCAGTGCCAGATTGCTGACTAAATTAATTAAGACCAAAATATAAGTCATTTTAATGCTGTATAACTGTATTGATCACAATATAGTTATTTCTGCTGAAAATGTGATTACATTTATGCATTTAGTAGATACTTTTTTACAAAGCAAAACAAAAGCAATTTATCAAAAAGCCAACAATATTGTAAAAAACAATAATATAAAAAAAGATTCTGTTTTAAACTTTTATGGTGTATGGCATTATAAAAATGCATGTGAAATTAAAGAGAAAATCCTCTCATGTTATTATATGTTATTTGGAAGACAAAAATTATATCTTTTTGCATTATAGTGAAAAATCTACTGGGTTTACGTCTAAAAGGGAAACATTCTGCAAGTTCTCCGAGGTTGTTGACAGTAACGCTATAGTAATTTCTTTAATAGAACATTCGTCAGCGCCTATCTGGGCTTTAATATAAATAACATTAGCACAAACGTTATTTATACCTTGTTTCATTAACCTTTTTCTAATCTTTTAGTTGGATGTTTGTCTAACATTTTTTAAATGTTACTTCTTGTTTCAGAACTTTTAGGCAACATTCAAAAGTAACACTCCCATAATGTTTGCAAAATAAACCAATTTTTGAAGGTTCCGAAAAATACTAAGTAGCGTTTTTATAGCATTAATGGTTTATTAGAAACATATTTTCATTACGTGGGTTCTCAGCAGCTCCGTCTAAATAAAGCAGGAAAAGATTAGTTCTAATAAGTGAGACACGATATGTAAAGGTCTCTCGTAATGAAGCGTGCTGGAAGCGCTTGTGCGTGAGAGGCTGGCGTTCCCTGCGGTTTCTCGGCGTATTGTATGTGTGTGGCCGACTGTGTGACTCAGATGCTCAGCTTCGGTAACAATTAGTCAGTGTCTTTATAAAAAAACAGAAGCATAAACTGTCTGCAGCATTAAATGCTTTGGCATTGCATTTGGGAGTTGTTGAGGCAGAAAACACACATTTAAACTCAAAGACCTAAGATGGGAGCAAACGGCAGACGATTTCTTTTTATTGTTTTCTCTTGATGAGGCTTTGGAGAAGAATTGAGACTAAGTCATAAGTCTCCGGGCTTAACAGAGAACATTGAGCATAAAGCTTTCCCTGTGGGTTTGTGTTTGAAGTTAGATGACGTTTTGTGAAGTAAACAGGCGATGTGTGCCATGCTTTTAACGCAGGATGAATACTCACCCAACTGATGCTTTGCCCCCCCCCTCCCAGTGTTGATACGTGTTTGATTGTCAGAATAGGGTAAAACAAAAATATGAGCACTGGCCGCTTTAAACATTCTCACACACACACACACACCACCACACCACACACACACACACCTAGAGAGATTTGTTTGTGTGGAATGCGTCGTGATGGACTGATGGGGCTGTAAACAGTGTATCTTTGCTGAGTGAAGTCTGTGGGCTTGTTTGGTCTTTGTCGGTTGGCAGATGCCCATGTTGTACTCATTTACACAACACACACACACACACACACACACACAGAGGTCGTACGTAATGGAATAGCTCGTCCTAACTAGAAGTTTTCTTTTGGTTTTGTCCTGGACTGACTTGTTCTTATAGTCATGTGGTCGTATTGTAAAACATACCAAGAGTAAAACATATTATACTCCAGTTGTTCCCTTTAGTTCGTGAAATCAATACTTTCAACTCTCCTAACTGATGTTTCTGTGAACGATTCATCTGTGAATGTGCAGCGTTTTGTCGTCTTCATTTTGTAGACGTGACTTTCAGCCACATCCCGGGCAGATGCTTTAAAATGAAGTACTTATTTAATTAAAGGAAGGCGTTTAATAGGCCGTCATGCTGTGCTCGTCACTGAGTGTGAAAGCAGCAACGTGATCATAGGGCTTATGCGCAGCATACTTCAGTATTCTGTTAACCGGGTCTCGTCGCTTCCGGTTCAAGCGTTTTGCATATGCTTCCTTAAATATGAAGCAGTTTTACTCAAGATGCCTTCAAAGTTATCATAACCAATGTCCATCACATATGTGGACTGATATCTATCTATCTTTTCACTAACATTTAGATATAAAAATTGAATAAAACGTCAACAATAAAAACAGCTAGCTAGTTTAACCGATTATCTTAAAAGTCCCTAGATATCGCTATTATTTATTACGACTGTTAACACGTTCTCTGACAAGTGGAAGCGATGAGACCTGTTTTCCGGGTTTTGGTCAGGGGACGTTCGACATATACACTATTACAGAACAGCACAAGTCGACTATCAATCTAACATCCGTCAGCAAACATGCATGCATCATTATGAATAGAAATCATGATTGTAATCATAAATCCCTCCATGCAATTGTAATATCATGCAGTTGTCAAGTGCAGGGGTTTAAACAAGAGCTTAGAAGAAAAAATGTGTAAAAAATAGTAATAAATCAAATCAACTAAATAATAAATGATTAAAATAAATGTAAAAATGGTAAATAAATAAACATATGACTTACAAATAATTGATCAAGAGCCTACGATACTACAATAGAGAGTAGGGAAAAACAGTAATGTAACATAATAGAAATTACTGCAGAGCACACTCTCTCTCTCTCTCACACACACACACACACACACACACACACTCTCTCTCTCTCTCTCTCACACACACTCACACACACTCACTCACTCTCTCATACACACACACACACTCACACACAAACGGACACACACACTCACTCACACACGGACACACACACTCACACACAGACACAACACACACACAACACACACACCACACACACACCACACCACACACACACACAAAAACACAAACAAACACACACACACAAACACACACCACACTCACTCACTCACTCACACACAAAACACACACACACACACACACTCACTCACTCACACAACACACACACACACACAACAAACACACACACACACACACACTCACACAACACAACACACACACACACAAACAACACACACACACACACACACACACTCTCTCACACGCACACCCTCTCTCACACGCATATCACTCACACACTCACTCACACACACACACACACACTCACTCACTCACACACTGTCACACTTCACACACTCACACACTCGCACACACACACACACACACCATTAGCCAATTATATTTGTTATATCCAGATAATTATATATATTTTATTTGTTATATTTTTCAGCTTTACCGAGAAAATCATGATGTTAATGTTATAATATCTTACTATATTCATGCCTTATTGTACCATTTATCAGATTAAAGTTGGGCCATAATATAGTTACATGCATTTTGCATCGAAATAAACAAACAGTCAGGAATTGCAACAGTTAATACTCACACAAAACCGAGTGACAGAAAAACAAAGCAAAACATGATTCATGAACCTTTAAAATAGTGAACTCCAGCTCTTTTACAGGCTTCACTCTATTAACAAGGACATTTTTGACTAGTGAGGACATTTCAAGTACAGTGAAACAAGTCGAAGCATTGAGCCAACACTTTTAACAGGAAAGTCTGATTATTAGAAGAGAATTCGAGCAGATCGGTGTTGCAGTTTCTCCTGTAGACTTCACACATCTCCAGCTCTGCGGTCAGGAGCGAGTGTGTGTGAGTGTGTGTGAGGTGATCATGGAGATGGTCAGATTTGTTAAGTCCAGGTATCTGACGGCAGGAAGTCGAGTCGTGAGAAAGGAAGTCGGCGATGAATCCGATTACATCACAAAGCAGCGCTGCAACATCAAACGCATGAATGATCGGACATGAGCTCAATGCAGCTTGCACTAGAGTTTCTAATAGAATTCCTCCGGAGGAATAGAACCAGTCACAAATGCATCATACAGTAAGATATGAAGCAGCTCAGATCATTTGATGAGGTCTCTGACTTTTGCATATTAATAATCCAAATAACCGGGAACGTTCTCAGAAGGTTCTCTCAAACTTATGAACAGATGTTCTTCCAGTAACATTTGTTAAAGTTATCTGGTCTTCAATATTGTTGTCAAAACATTAGCACAAAAACATTACTTATACATCGTTCATTAAACATTTTTCCTGAAACGTTTTAGTTGGACGTTTTTTTAAAGATTGTTTTAGAACATTCCGAGAGCGTTTAAATGTTACGTTCCCATAATGTTTGGGAAATAGTTCACTGGAATGTTCTTTTAACGTTCACATAACATCATTAACGTTAAACATTAAAAAAACTGGACGTTTTGAACATTCAGAGAGCATTCGGAAATAAAGATTTTTATAACTTAACGAGAACGTTAGGAAGATTTCTACTCGCTGGGATGTGAGATTCCTGGGTGTTCTTCACAGGAGAAACATCAGAACATCTAAAGTTTAGGAGAAACAATCGAGATTTTGTGATTTGTCTTTCCAGCGGGTTTGAGCACGGATCGGATTGGGAAAGCACGTATTTTAATCGTTGCCAAACCAGAGAGACAAAACTGGGCCTTCCTTAAAACACATAAATGTCTGTGGTTGATGGCAGAGCGACGACGAGAGAGGAAATATTATTGATTATGAAGTCATTTGGCACTGATTCACTTTATATGAGTGATGCATCACTGAGGTGTGAATGTCTCTCTCTCGCGCACACACACACACAGACAGACACACGGGCATGCACACACACACACAGGCGCGCACACACACACACACACAGGCGCGCACACACACACACACGTGCGATTTTGGATGCGACTGGAGGGGAAAGAGACTCCTGCGCTCCGTTCGGTCCCTCTGACGCCACACACAGCTCCCTTCCCCCCGAAACCACATCACACACACATCAAACACACACGGCCCACGAGCCCTTCTGCTTTGACTTACAGTAACACACGCACACACACACACAGTCCTCCAGTGATACACATCAAAGATTCTCTTAAAACCCCGTTTGCCTTTTTAAATTTCCATTTTTCCAACCCACTCAATTTCATTTTATTTAGTTATTTTTTCCACTTTTCTATTTCTCTCTTTTTGTGCGGCGAGAGATCAGCAATCACAACACACACCACAATTACACACACACAGAGAGAGAGAGAGATAGTTCCTTTAGGTTTTTTTTTGCCATCTCTGCACTTTCAGTGATTTAAATGAGTGTTTTCAAGACTTTACTTTAGATCCTCATTAACACGCAAATGAAATCAAATCAAACGAATGTGGACTGTGATATATATAAACACACACACACACACACACATTTACACAGTTTATCTAGCCATGTAAATGAGAGATTTTTTAGATTTGTGGGTGACATGGGTGTCATATATTTTATGTATAAAACTATTTTATTTAAAAAAAATTTAGAAAGAAGTTTCTTCTGCTCACCAAGGCTACATTTATTTGATCAAAAATACAGTAAAAACAGTAAAATTGTGAAATATTATTACGATTTAAAAGATCAATTTTCTATTTTAATATATTTTTAAAATATAATTTATTTCTGTGATGTGCAGCTGTATTTTCAGCATCATTCCTCCAGTCTTCAGTGTCACATGATCTTCAGAAATCAGTATAATATGCTGATCTGCTGCTCGAGAAACATTTCTGATTATCATCAATGTTGAAAACATTAATATTTTTGTGGAAACTGTGATGCATTTTAATTTTCAGGATTCACAGATGAATAGAAAGTTCAAAAGAACAGCATTTATTTGAAATAGAAATCTTTTGTAACATTATAAATGTCACTTTTGAGCAATTTAATGCGTCCTTGATAATAAAAGTATTTATTTATTTTCCAAAAAAAATAGCTGACCTTAAACGTTTAAACAGTAGTGTACACGTCCATGTCAGCCGCCTGATTTTTTTTTTATATAACTGATTCTAATTACATGCTTAGTTTCTGTAGTTTCCCACTTAGTTTAATCTAAGACACCGTTTGTAGAATGGCATGAATTTAATTCAGCACAGTTTCTGCTTGATTAAAAACACTTCTGTGTGCTGTAGAATCTGATCTGGTCTCGTGCAGATCCAAACGTTTCCACAAGGTGGCGCTGAGTCAATGCTGAACACGAGGAACACAGAAACCTGCCCTGCAAAGATCACACACACGAGTCATATGATGTTCTTCTTCTCAGTTTGAGTGGTTTGAGCTCTTTGCATTAAACAACACAAGCTGCGAGATTGCGGATTCTTTAATGACTCGAGGTAGAAATGCTTTCTGAGTTCGTAAAAGCCAGCACAGGCCCTCGCCACAGATAGCAGGCATATTTGTGAAACCCCAACGCTAATTTCTCAGCGAATGTCACCACTGATGTGCAGCTAAACGACTTTCACATTATCCAGCTCTAAGAGGAGCTTTATTTAACCCCCATCCCGCCATTAAAACTTCAAAACGGGCTTTTTCCCTGAGAATGTTTTAATATCCACCGACCGCTATTGTGCGGTCTGCGCGAATGTACAAAATAAAGAGCCACATCAGAAAGCCTGGAAGATGTTGCAAACATTTTCTTGCGTCGAGAGACGGGGAAAAAAAGACGAGGAAAACAAATTTGGGGGGAAGCAAAGGTATTTATAGTGCGGTGTGAGAGCGAGAGAGATTTGAGACAAGACAGTAATGACGAGGGATTGGTTTGATTCAGAATGTGGTGTGTGTTTGCCATCATAGACTCGCTGTGACATTCCTGGACCGAGACACACACATGCAACACAGATGCATGGACACACACGCAAAAAAAAGTGCATGCACACAGATACACAGCGCCGAAACTTTCTGCAGCATGATCGCGGTTCGGTTTGTCCTGGGACTGTGCAATGAACATCGAGATTGCTGTCGTTTCTCTTAGAGGCGATGAAATTAAAATGCATTCTCAAACTATATGCAATCAAAAGTCAGAGATCTTGATATGAACTTATGCATGTCAAAAATGGACTCATTTGTGCCTGAGCAATAACCTGGAGAGGCCTGCATTCACACACCCAATGCATTTGACTGATAAACACTCTGAGGATTTGTGAGACACTTAAACACTCACTACGTTTCATGACAGAAACACTTTGGATGACAGAGGCGATATTCTGAGAGTTGATCTCGCCAAATGCAAGAAAAAAATTGCCTTTGGCATGCAAATAAAGCAGTTGTTGCTTCATCTTTTTATTAATTGCAATGTAAAATACATGGTTTAAATTACAACATAAGAGCGATACTATGATCTGCACGGAGGTCGTTAAACGATGTGAGCTAATCGAATCGAAATCAAAGACACAAGCGGTTACTAAAGAAAACATCTGTCTTAAATCACGTGTCTTCTTACTATTTTTACTTCATAATGTTGTTTCAGATCGTCTACAAAGCCAAAGGTTTG
Organism: Sinocyclocheilus anophthalmus; assembly: GCA_018155175.1. NCBI lineage: Eukaryota > Metazoa > Chordata > Actinopteri > Cypriniformes > Cyprinidae > Sinocyclocheilus > Sinocyclocheilus anophthalmus. The sequence goes on from JADLZN010010947.1 coordinate 50,039, forward strand.
ATTTTCTTTCATTTCGGAACTGTGACGACACATTCTTGACTTTGAGCCACCAGAACAAAAAATATAAGGACTCTTTATTATTTTGGTCCATGAAGTTTTGTTTTGCCGACTTTAAGTCGCAGTGAACGGCTGTATTGTGACGTATATCAAGATTTATTATCAGAAAAATCTAGTTTTGTGAACAAAATGATTGGAGAAGTCAGATATGTCAACAGAGAAGTCAGAATATTATGCTTTAAAAATAAGTCCAAGAAAAAAAAAAAAACAGGGAAAAGAGACAATCACAATAGATTTATGTGAGTAAATTTAATAAGATATATATTTATATATAATAATGAATTCTATTAGAATATTATCAACATAATATTAAGTATTATATATAAAAATTAAATATATAGATATTGTCATTGTACTTGCATCCAAAGAAATTATATAGTAAATTTATAGTTTTTTTTAGATTAGATGATATAAATAAATATATAAAAGATAATATTATAAAAACAACAATATTAAAATGTAAAATCTAATAAATATATACATACCCTCTATACCATTATAAAAAAAATCTCGATATATATTAAATGGAATACTTATAATCATTTAATGCTAAATTTTATTCATCAAAACTAATTAATATTATTAGAGTAGTATTATAAGTAATATTAATATAATGTATTTTTTATGCAATTATCCATTATTATTTTGCCTTTATTATATATATATTATAGTATGTAGGTGATATATATATATATAGATATACACCACATACACAAAACACACAAGAAATAATGCTCAAATAAATAATGCAAAAAGTCATTCAGAATTGTTTTACATGCGGTTGTACACAATACACAATACAGATATAAACGCTAAGGATGCTGATGCTGTTTTCAGATAAATCGACTGATATCGTTTACTTTTCCCCCACAAACCTAACAAGCCAGGTTAGGTTCCCGTTCAAACCAGTTTAGCCTCAAACCATTCAGCTTCTGCTGAGTTTGGAAATAGGTTCAATAGCGAATAATGACACACGAGAAGCGTTGACGCAGAGTAGCGTAATATAGCTTGCTGTTATGCAGCGTTAACGTCTTGGTCCAGCGCAGCCTTGGCAGATTTCAGCGCAGGGAAGTTCCACTGCTTTCTTTGAAATCTCTCACATATGAGTCAGGGATCCGCGTCTTTCCTTTCGTTTCTCTCTCTCACCCCACAAACACACCAACACACACTCACTCTCTCCTCTCTCTCTCTCTCTCTCTCACACACACACACACACCCACCACACTCTCACACCCCACACAGTCTCACAAACCCACACACTCTCTCTCTCTCACACACACTCTCTCTGTCTCTCTCTCTCTCTCACACACGCACCCACACACACACACGCACGCACACTCACACACACACAACACCCACACAACACACACACAACACTCTCTCTCCTCTCACAACACACCGTCTCTCCACACACACAATGACACACCACACACAAGCTCACACACACAGTCTCACACACAACACACTCTCTCTCTCTCACACACAAAACACACTCAGAACACTCTCAACTCAGACACACTTCACACACACTGTCTCTCTCTCACAGCACACACACACGCACACAAAAAAAGCACACACACACTCTCGTACACACAATCACTAACTCATCAATCACTCGCTCACACACACACACACACACACACACACAACCACAACACACACACACACACACACACTCTATCACACACACACACGCACTCACTCACTCACTCTCATACACACTCACTCACTGTCATACACACACTCACTCACTCACTCACTCACTCACTCACTCACTCTCTCTCTCTCTCACCCACACACCACACGCACACACACACACTCTCGCTCTCACACACACACACACAAACACAAACGCACGCACGCACACACACACTGACTCTCACACACGGCACACACACACTCACTCTCACCACACGCGCACAAATCACTCTCACACAAAAAACACACACACACACACACTCTCTCTCTCACAAACAACACACACACACACTCTCTCACCCTCTCTCTCTCTCTCTCTCTCTCTCTCACACACACTCTCACACACACACAAACACACACACCCTCACTCACTCACTCAATCACTCTCTCACACACACACACACACACACACACACACTCTCACCCACACACACACACTCTCTCACACACTCAATTCACTCTCATACACCATCTTCTCTCTCTTCTCTCCTCTCTCACACACCACAATCACTCTCTCTCTAACACAACACAAACACACACACATCACCTCTCTCAACACACACACACACACACTCACTCTCTCACACACTCACACACACACACACACACACACACACACAAACACTTTCCTTACAGCATGTTTTCTCTTCAGGTTTTTTTTTTTTATTGTTGTTTGCTAAATCACACCTTTGCAATCTGGCGTTCTCTGCGCTCGACTGGCCTGCTCAGAGCTGAAGGTGCTCTTCCCGCCGCGTTTACTGTAAACCCTGAAGCTTGTGATTCAGCGGGGCCAACCCTGATGGAGAGCGTTTTGCATTCTCAGAGCGACACATGCAGTCATGCACTCACTAAAACAGCATCTCAATCAATGCAGATCAGGAATCAGGCTTTCTTTTAGATAACATGTTATGTACTTCGTTTATGTCTGTTCAGGGCACTTAAATTCACAAAATGAGGTGCTTTTACTGTAATCGATGTGATCATGCATAACATATGATGTGCTTAGACACCAGAAAATGAACATGCTGTCCTCATTTACTCACCCTCGAGATATTCCGATACATATTTTGAAAAACGTCTTGGTGTTTTTTGTACATACAGTAAAACTCAATGGGGTTTGCGTCAGAATAAATTCTTCTGAACCCTAACCCTAACAGGACATGAGAGTGAGTAAAAGATTTTTACACAAACTGTTGTGTTAAAATATACACAATAATTATGTTTCGAGCCCTAAAAGTGTTTGGAAACTTTAAAAATCCCTGGATGTTATCAGATATGATATAATGTTGTTAAGAAAGACACACAAATGCATTTAAGAAAAAGACATTTGTTGGGTTTTAAATGCTCAACTTTTTAAACTAACTTGGGTTAAATATCAAACAGCAAATAGGCGTTCTTGCTGCTCAAACTGTAGACCACGAAGCTCGCAACGCCAAGATCATGGGTTCGATTCCTAGTGAAACATGAATTGATCAAATGTAAATGCTTTGAATGCAACGCTTCGAATAAAAGCTTCCAAGTGCATAAATCTAAACATCAAGTGTTATTTATTGTGAAGAAAGAAGCAGAAAAGACATTTGTTGGATTTTAACAACTAAAATATCAGTTTTAACTGCTGTTTAACTTGGGTTTTAACTACTAAACATCAAATATTAAGTGTCAATTATTGTAAAGAGAGATGCACAAACACATTTTAACTGCTAAAACACCTGAAAACACCTGAGTTAGTTAGTGATTAGTTAGTGGATGCTGCTGCTAGTTAATGTGATTCCTCTGCTGGTCACCCGTGAGAACTGATTTCACACTTCCACTAAAAACACCTGATTCAAACACTCTGAGACGCAAACATGAAGATAAAAAAGCGAGGCTAGTGAAGAGAAAAAGCGTGCGAGATGAATCTCATTCACACATTTAGAAGTCAACAGATGCTTTTTGGCATTTAATTGCATTTGGTATGTGTTTGTTGTGTTGCTTTAAAGATGGCAATGTTGAAAAGAAAGAAAACACGGCTGTGTTTTAACACACCTTCTACAGACAAATGCACACGCTAACTATCACGACAGTATATTACTTAGGAAAGATTTATTGCTTTTATATAATTGAACTTTTACTGAAGTATCAACTGGGTTTCAGATGTTTCTCCTAAAATCCCTGAAGAGAAGTAAAGACACAAATGAGTCAATAGTTGAGTTACAGTAAGAGCTCTTATTGAGATCTGAAGTGTTGGTTGGGTGAATGATTGTTGAGATCTCTTCTGAAGCCTTGTGAGATGTCTGGGTGTGTTTCTGAGACTGGTTTGCTCTGTTAATCTATCTCACTGCTGTCTTGGAGGAGCATCTGAGCACAGGAGTTCATCTTAGTGATTTTACGGCTTCCCATAATGCATCAGACCTGGAACTGATACTACGACTGGAACACGAACACGTTTGATGAAGCAGCTGTGAAAGAGCTTCCCACACACTCTGAAAACCTGTTAATATCTCAGTCACAAGACAAATATCATTTAAATATCTCAGGGGAGTCTGCGTAAAAGCAACTTATTGTGAAGAAAGCTTTTAGCTTATAGTCCAATGAAAAGGGAGGGGGTGGCACCCCAGCAGATGTGTATTTCAGAGAAAGATCTCAGACTTTATAAGCAAATGATTGCTTTTTACTTTTAATTTACCTCTATACTCTTAATTAAGCATGATTCTTGATGTTGCTTTTATCTATCATTAATATATATATATATATATAAATTCTATCTGTGTGTTTGTGTGTTGTATATATATATAGCTATAATAGATATATATATGATCTTTATAATTATTGTCAAGATAATATATAAATAAAAGATATGAAATATATATCATATATATATATATATATATATATATATATCTATATATAAAATCATTATAATTAAATATAATGTAATCCAAGTGTATATTAGAATCATATAATAAAAATAATTAGAATGATATAGACAGGATGTGCTATAATCTTCTAATTAAATATAATATTATCAATTAAATCAATATAATTAAATTGCATTTTATTTTAAATTGTGTGTGTGTGTGTGTGTAAATCAATAATAAATGTCAAATAAAAGGTTCAATATAATACTATCAGTTAATTATTTAATTATTTCATTAAGTGGATGTAATGTATTTCATAAGGTAGTATAAAAAATGAATAATATAATTAAACATCAATAAATGTAATAGTAATCAGTAAGAATTATTTAATTTAAATTAAATAAGGGAGATAATGTATATCATATATATATAATTATATTACATCAAAATAATTAAAACCTAATAATAGAATCTGTATTTTATTGATGATTAAATAATGAATGCAATGTATATCATATGCATGTATATCAAATGAAATCATTGAAATAATTAAACATCATAATAAAGTAAAGTATAGTTATTTTATGGATGAATGCAATGTAATGCAAATACAGTTTCATGCCAATTTAAATCTAACCTCAACTATTGACCCATTTGTGTTCTGTTATTTTTGTATGTAGACTGATACAGTACTTAAATGAAACGTACTGGACTCTTCATTCAGTGAAATCAGTCGAGCCACACACTCTGCTGCTGGTGGTGACACACTCTGAAAGAAGGCGATGCTTGTCAGGCTCTTATCAGAGCGTGTGCGTGAGATGACTGACCTCCTGCGTGACTTGTGAGAATCATACAGAGACGTGAGCTGATGCAAACAGCAACCGTTTAGGCGCTTCTGTCCACGGCTGACCCTGCCTGGGGTCAAGTCGGTCCTGTGCGAGTGCCGTCTGTGTAGTGTGAGGCATGGTGAAGAGCCGTGGGAGGTGTTGAAGCTGTGATGTGGTGCGTCTCTGACTCATTGTCAGAGCGTGAAAATAGCCGAGTCAGATAATTCACTTCTTCCAGACATTCGGATTGTTGGATGCTTGCTGAAAGGATACCGATCACGGATCGCGGCACACGAAGGTAAAACCAAATGTAGTTTAGCAGATTGTGACCTTTGTTTTTTTCTGGTGTTGTGTTTGCAGCTTGACCTTTTAAACTAGCAGCGTGTTCTAGTAAAAGTTGCACAGGTCAGAATGACACATCATGCTGCTTCCTTAAGGCATTTTGTATTTTAAGGCACACTTTCGCACTCATAAGTCATGGTTTAATAAAGCCTAGTAATGCATTTTTTAGGTATGATAGTGGGGTAAATGAGTGTAGAGTGATAAATAGTGTGTGTGGATCTGTGTTGGCAAGAAACGAAAGTTTTGAAGCACCTCCATCCACCATGACACAACACCGCGACTCCCACTGCTGCTCATCTCCAATTCCCGCTTGATGTTTCTGCCTCATTGTAACCACAGTCTGCGTTTGAAAAGGAAAAGTAAACGTTTGAAGTTTGCATAGTACTGAACTGTTTCCTGAGACGATCAGAACACGCAGATTAGAAGATCTGCATCAGGGCTTTCCAGCTGAAGACGTCGAGTATATGTCAATGATGCATGCTTGCGGCAAATATTCGTTTCTTAACTTCACTTAAATCTTTAGAAGGTGGGTCAGATTTGTTATCAAGTTTTAAAAATGCAGGAATTAATGTTTCAGACAATTTCGTCTTTCAGTAAAGTGAGATGAGAGAAGAAAACACTGTAATTTTCGTATGCAATTTTCATTTAGTTAATAATTAGAACATTAAAAAATCATTCTGTTAATAATTAGAACACAAAAAAAATACGGCACATTAATGCATTAAAAATGGCGCGCTAAAAAGAAATAACACTAAAAAGTTGATCTACACGACGATGACATCTGCTCATTCCCTAATATTTACATTTTAAAATAATGGTGAAGTAATGCAAATTCTGAAATAACACACATAGAAATTATGAAAACGTGACGCAAATGAAAACTCTTACAGCTGAGCAGTTGATTTTTCTAGATCCCAGCTCGGATCTCTCTGGAGAGGTGCATCATGGGATGCTTTTAAACACTAGCGTGTGTGATGAACGCTTTGTGATGCTTCTGCTTCACTATACATGTAAAAGCATAAAGTAAGAAAATATAAAGTATTATATAATATAAAGTATATACGTAATAATAAAAAAATCTCTCTCTCTCTCTCTTCACTTGTCCCTTTTACTTTAGTGGATATAATTTTGTATTATATATAATTTTGGTGGGTGTGTGTATGTATGTATATAATCTATATATATATTATATCTATATATCTATAAATATACTGTATATGCATGATAATAAAATGCATAATATATCAAGGAAATATATACACACACAATGTAATATAATACAAAAAATACAATTAAATAAATTTATGTGTTATATATATATTATATATAATATACAATATATTACCACCCACCACAAAACTATCTACTAAACTAAATGTAATCAGAAGCTTTAAAATCAACAAGTTTTAGGTCTCACGAGAAAAATACTTTAGAACTTTAAAATGTGGTGTAGATAGATAAATGGATAGATAGCACTCTATAAAAAATATGCGTCTCCATGTGAAATGAAAGCTGTAACATTCATCTGTGCGGATGGGTTTGATCGCCCCTGTTTTGCAGAGTCATAACTGGAAAGGTCCTGGTCATAATATGCCTTGTGCAAGGAGTGTGTGTGTGTGTGTGTCGTGTGTGTGTAGTGTGTGTGTGTGTGTGTGTGTGTGTGTGGTGTGGTGTGTGGGTGTGTGTGTGAGTGCATCTGCGGTGAACCGGTAGGAACCAGCACGTGTGTGACTATACATTGAGAAGGTGTATTACTCATACGTGAGCAGCAGTGGGTCTTCACACACACACACACACACACACTCTCTCTCTCTCTCTCTCACACACACACACACACACACACACACACACACTCTCTCTCACACACACTCACTCACTCACTCACACACACACACACTCTCTCTCACACACACACACACACGCTCTCTCGCACACACACACACACACACTCACACACCACAACACACACACACACACACACACACTCTCTCACACACACACACACACACTCCTGCATGCGCAGCGCTGTATGTTTGTTCCATTACAGTCGAACTGAAACTGTAGCTTCCTGCCCTGCTGTACCAACTGATTAGAGATGCTAATAAACACACATAGTTCAGCGCCAGAATAATGAAAGATCGCCTACAACACAATCCTCCACGCCGCTTTAACACCACGGCTATTTTTACACTCGAGTGCACTTAAAAGTTCAGCTTTGACTCGAGTGCCAACACATATTTAGTTTGCATTAATCATGTTCAGAAAGAAACATACAAATGAAGGACATTTATGATAAAAAGCAACAATATTAGTCGTGCAACAAAACCAAAATAGTGCAAATCCGCAAAATTTCATGCATTTTTAACTTCTTGAAAGCCTATGAACATGGTTGCATCACAAAAACACTGTGAAAGGTGATTCTGTAGAGTTTTTGTGATGTAATTGTGTTGCATTTATGGGAAACAAAAATACTACTACTAAAAAAAATGATAATTTTAAACCTGTTTAGAGCTTGTAAACAGTGTAGCAATGATCTGATAATAAAAAATATTTAATAATATATACGCCAGTTTTATTTTTACACTTAAGAGTTCAACTCCTAATACTTTTACACAAGTGCCAACAAATATTTGAATTGCATTCATTTGATAGTTTATATTTACATTTATTCGTTTAGCAGACACATAAAGAAACTTATAAAAGAAGAATATTTATGATTAAACGGCAACAATATTAGTGGTACAACAAAACCAGAATAGCACACAAATCAGCAATATGTGATGTGTAATCCTCAGCTGCGTCACAAAAACTGCAAAAGTGATTCTATGTTGCATTTATGGCCGTTTATAGTAAACAAAAAATACTGCTAATAGAAATCATCATTTTAGATCTGTTTAGAGGTTGATAAATGATGATTCATAACAAAAGTGCATTGATGATTAAATGTCATATTACTAGTATGGGATTTTCTTTAATGTCCAGTTTCACGATGTGAAAGCGCTTGCTCTCGATTCCGCTTCGCCCACAGATATGCGCAGTCATATGTTTCTTGATGAATACAAAAGATGAAAAGACAAAATAGGTTATACGGCGTTTGTGTATTAAACAAACACATCACGTCAAGCCAAGTGAACTCTGAAACAAAGAAAAAGTGTCTGGTGCGTTCGCATAATCTGCCGTCCTAACAGCTTTCAGGCCTTCAGTTTCTCATGCGCTCTTCACCCAAATATACTACACACCCCAATTCCCATTCGGGAAAATTATAATGCCGTGAGTCTGAGCTGCCAATCCATTCAAGTGTATTTATAAATGTTTAAAAGCCAGCTGATGTGAATCACAGCCTGTTCTCGGTTTAATCAAGTTTGTGTTGCACATTTGTGACTTTTTACAGGATTTAAGCGATTAGGCCGAATCACAATTCAAACATTAAACACCATCTGTCTGTGTCTGTCTGTGTCTGTCTGTGTGGTGTGTCTGTCTGTGTGTCTGTCTGTGTCTGTCTGTGTGTGTGTCTGTCTGTGTGTCTGTCTGTGTGTGTGTCTGTGTGTGTGTGTGTCTGTGTATGTGTTGTGGTTCTGTGGTGTGTGTGTGTGTGTGTGTGTGTGTGTGTGTATGTGTGTGGTGGTGTGCATGAGGTATACTTCTGATATCTAATGCTGCAAGAATCATTAAAAGTCTTTGCTGATCATTGTTTGCTTTACAAACATGTTTTTTCTGAGAACACTTCACACTTGTCGTGCTGTTTTCATCTGTTCCGTTTAATGTTAACTGTTTTTTTTTTTTTAACAAGATCGAATCTTAAACCTTTGCACTTGGAAATTTAAGGTTTAAAACTTTTGGTCGCTTAAATTCCTGCAAGTCTTTTCATGCTTTTTACATGAAGGTTAAATATTATTTAAATAATATAATTTTTTCCAGAATAATAAATGGCTGTATAAATTAATAAAATGCTTAATAGATGCTGTGGCAACCACATACTGTTTCATATATTTAGAGAGAGTGAGAAAATCGCAGTATGCATACTTAGTATGCAATATTCAGTAAGTAGCATGCTAGGATTGTGTAAACTAAAGTGACATTAAAATGCTGTTTTAAAACATTAAGTGTTTTTCTCACCGTAGAACGGGTCTCTACTACGTGCAAAAATTAAAAATACAGAAAAAAATTAATGTGAGGATGGCAATAATATCAAGTTTAGTCCATTTCCGAACCATTTTTGCGATGCATTTTTGTTGTGTATTTTGTTTATTGTAAAATCAATGCTTTCACATTAGACAGAATTAGATATTGAGCAGAGATAATAAAATATTATTATTTCCAAATTAACAAATTAATATATAAATGGATAAATAACATTTAAAGACATTTTTGCAATGCATTTTTTTTTATTATTGCAAAATCACTGCTTTCACATTAGACAGCATTAGATATTGAACAGAAATAATTAAGTTATATTATTTCCAAGTTAGTAAATTAATATATAAATTGATTATTATTGTAGCAACACTTATAAATTTGTGAATGTCATTAATTCGATCAAGTGTGATCAATTACCAAGCTATTTTTGCGATGCACTTTTTTATTTACTGTAAAATCACTGCTTTCACTTTAGACAGCATTAGATATTGAGCCGAGATAATAAAATATTATTTCCAAATTAATATATGAACTATGTTAACACTCTGAGACATTTTTGCGATGCATTTATTTATTTATATATATTTTCTTTTTGTTAAAGCAATGCTTTCACATTAGACAGCATTAGATATTGAGTAGAGTTAATAAATGAATATATGAAATGATAATGGCAACATTTATAAATCTGTGAATGCCATTCATTAGGTCATGTATGATCAATTTCTGAGCTATTTTTGCCATTGTAACGTCAGTGCTAATGTGGTGCTTTCTCAGGTGAGCCGGAGCACTGTCTGGGCTCTGAAGGCGAGGATGAGGGCAGCGTTTGGGGGATGGAGGTTCTGGACAGCAGAGATGCTCAGGATAAAGTCAGTCTGACGCCCAGCGAGGGCACGGAGCCCGGCAGTCCCGTCCCGTGTGCGGAGAGCTGGGCTGACACCGAAACCACACCGCTGAAAATCACAGCCGCAGACCCCGAGCACTGTAAGTCCAGTTAAAACCAAAACAGGGTTTTACAGGAGAATCCTTTTTATACTCCAGAATAAAACATCTGAAGAACTTGTAATGAAACATCAAGAACATTTTTAACAGCGAAGCTGTATGTAGTACACTATACAGTGTACTTTGTACATCCCGTCACCATTGTAGTATGCTACATTGTTGTCACAATGTGTTATGTACAATGTGTTATGTTACTTCTAGAAAATAATACTTGTATACATGATCGAGAAAAAAAAAACTTCCAAATATCTATTAAAGAATTTAATGAATGAAATGGTTTTTTTTTAAAGAATGGCATGAAGTGTTTTTCTCATCCTTGAACTGGTCTGTACTAAGTACAAAAAAATAAAAGTAAAAGGTAGAGGTTATGTGACAACAATGTAGCATACTACTGTCTGAAAGTGTTGCATACTGAATACTGTTCCTCATATTATTTTTAGGATAGAAAATCGCAGTATGTATACTTAGTATGCAGAATTTGGTATGTAGTATGCTAGGATTCTGAGCAAAATGACCTAAAGTGATATTAAGACCTAGTTATTAGTGTTTTTCTCACCCTTGAACTGGTCTGTAATAAGTACAAAAATTAAAAAATGCAAAATAAAAAGTATTTTTTAATAATGATGACTGGATGCTAATCTCATGTTGAAGTCATGTGACAACAATGTAGTACAATGCTGTTGCATACTGTTTCACATATTTTTTCGTCTTAAAATAGCAGTATGCATGCCTAGTATTCAGTAAGTAGTATACTAGGATTTCATTCTAAAGCCTAAATTGACATTGACCTAAAGTGACATTAAAACCCTTTTTTTTTCTCACCCTAAAACTGGTCCATACTAAGTGCACAAATTTAAAATGCAAAATAAAAATAAATGTATGTTAATAATGACCGGATGTTATTCTCACATTGAGTTCATGTACTGTTTCACATATTATTTGTCAGTAAATAGCAGTATGTATACTTGCATTCTGAACAAAGGGACCTAAAAGTGACATTAAAACCTTAAAAAGTGTTTTTCTCACCCTTGTACTGGTCCATACTAAGTGCAAAAATTAAAAATGACAAACAAAAAAAAGTTTGTGACAACAATGTAGCACAATTCTGTTGAATACTTCATACTGTTTCACACATATTTTTGTCAGAAAATAGCAGTATGCATACTTAGTGTGCAGTATTCAGTAAGTAGTATGCTAGGATTTCATTCTGAACGGCCTAAAATGACATTATAACCCAGTTTTTTTTCTCACCCTAGAACTGGTCCATATTAAGTACAAAAATTAAAAATGTAATGTAAAATGTAGAAATAAATGTATTTCAATAATAGCGACTAGATATTGCGGTCATGTACTGTTTCACCTTATTATCAGAAAATAGCATTATGCATACTTAGTGTGCAATATTCAGTAACTAGTATGCTAGGATTGTATTCTGAACAAAGGGACCTAAAGTGACATTAAAACCATAAAAAAAAAGTTTTCTCACCCTTGAACTAGTCCGTACTAAGTACAAAAATTAAAAATGCAAAATTAAAGAAAATTTTTTTATAATAATGATGACTTGATGCTACTTTCATGTTAAGGTCGTGTGACGACAATGTAGCACAATACTGTTGAATACAGTTTGATATATTATTGTCAGAAAATAGCAGTATGCATACTTAGTGTGCAGTATTCAATATGTAGTATGCTGGGATTTCATTCTGAACAGCCTAAAGTGCCATTGAAACCCAGTTTTAGTGTTTTTCTCAGCCTTTCAGGGTTCTGCATATGTAGAATTCAGCATTTTGAACTTTGATGTAATCAGGAAGTTTTGAAACTGTGCCAAAGATGAGTGAGCGGCCTACATTCATGTCAGCTTCACACAATACAGACGTGACACATTTAAGAGAAATTATCAGCATGAATGTAATGAGTCTGATCTCACTGAGAAAGCGTTTTCAGTCAAAACTGCTGCGCTCATCAAGCCTCGTAATATTTCCTCACATCAAACGAGGTAATGGTCCTCCTCCAAAACTCAAAACTGAGTGTGTGAGTGTTTCCTTTTGTTCGGCGGAGATCAAACGCGCAGGGTTCGCCTACAACAGATTATTTACGGCGCTGAGGCGCGCGGACTCTTCCACGGCCACATGAGAGAGCTGGAAAGCCCATGCCAACATCTGCAAACATTTGAGAACCCGTCCCGAGTCGCAGCGCAGCGCTGGCATCCCTCCTCGCTCACTTCTGCTTGTATTTTAGTCTTATTGGTTTCAAGGGAGGATTTCTGCAACATTCGAGCCATTTTCTCTTCAAGCTGAAGCATCCTTTAGATTTCATTAACGAGAATCACACAGCATCACAAACACGCAACATCTGTAATCTAAATGAATGTCAGCGGGATAAAAACTATAATGAAGTTAAACAGCATTCACATATTTACTTGATATTTCTTTTATGTTTACACTTACACATTTGTACATTTTAATCTGGACTAAACAGCAGCTCAGAAAACATTATTAGTTGAAAATGTTTGAATAATTTTTGTAATTCTTTGCTTTATTGTTATTTTATGTTTTAATGCATTTGTTGTGATTATTTGATTATTTTAATTAAAAAATATACTATATATATATAGATATATATATATATATTAAACTTTTTTTTTTGCACTTTAACTTTGCTTACTTTATATATTTTTATTGTATTTATTATTCCATGTACATATTTTTGTTATTTGAAAATGTTATTAAACTTTTTAATTAAATATGTTAATATAAGCATGCAAACATATTACTTTAAACACCGACTTGATGTAAAGATGCAATGAAACATGAATTGACACGACTAAATAAAAGCATGTCTTTAAGGCGTAATATATCTCAAAATATTCAAAATATCATAAAAAAATGTACATTTAATATTTAAAAAAGACATTTAAAAATTTTTTACATTTAAGTATACATGATATTAGCTGAACAACAGTTAGAAGTAACAACTAAAAGTGTGCAATTGCAGTATATTTATCATCTTTAAATAAGAGTAAATGTTTTAAGATGACAACACTGACATTTGTTTATCTTTCAGGTCAGACTGACGCTCGTGTGATGGACGGCCCGATTCACGCTCAACAGCGCAACGGATCCGTGAACTCGTACCATTTAGACTGCGCTCAGGGCGACATGTCGCCCGTCTGCTGGTCACCAGGAGAATACGAGTCACCCGAGGGCAAAGGTCAACTAGTAGTGCTTGTCATGAAATTCAATTTTTAATTGTTTTATAATGTTTCCTGGGATGCAAATGTAATCATAGTATGGTTTTTTCATCATAATTTAGATTGGAAGGGGCGTGTCTTCAATGTAAACACCCACTGCTATGATTGGCTGCCATCTTTGCATATGAAATGAGCATTACATGTGGAACTCGTTTGAAAACCTTTACTGCGTTTTTACTAGGGATGCAACAAAACAGTTAGCCCACGGTTCGATACATACCTCGTTTTTTTAACCACAGTTTTCGGTTTAGTTCGGTTCGGTTCTAATGGAGTGTTTTTTGCAATTTAAAATGTGCTTTTTAAAACAAATTAACAACAAAAAACTTCCGGTAAACATCTGTACAATGCAGAAAGACGTGGATTATTATATGTCTACTTCAAATTTCTTTTGAGAGAGGTATTATTTTTCCTATTTTTACCCAAAATAGGATGGATTGGCCATTATTGAGCTCTATAAACACATGTAATGTTTGTTTAATTCATACTGGACACCAGAGGGGGGACGAGGGGGTGGGGGGGGGGGGAGGGGCGCGCCACTCACGCAGAAAATCCACTTATGCATCACAGAAGTAATAGAACTGATGACGTTCCAAGAAATCCCTGATATGGACAAAGGCGTCGCTATCGCTGTGACTGAATAAAAAGATAGAAACATTTTGAATGATGAAACATGAAGACAATAAACACTAGCCTGAGACAGTATATAGTTTTTTAGGAGTTCAAGACATCTCGGGTGTTTTTTCATTAAGATAAGTATATTTGTGATCCATTGCTATCGACAAGCTTTTTTTTTTTTTTTAAGCGAGCACCCGCGATTCCAAGACATATTGAACCGTGGATGTGTACGGTTCAATATTATATTGAGAATTGTGACATCCCTAGTTTTTACTATAACAACCTCTCCTATGTGTATCAATATCAAGAACATTTTGAATCTCCATTTCATGACCACTTTAAAGAAATAATTCACCCAAAAAGGATCATTCTGTCATCATTTACTCACCGCGTCCAGATAACAGGGTGAGCGTTCCTCAACTTTAACCAAATTTATTATGCTTGATATTCATTCTCATAACGTTCTTGGAACGTCGTTACGATCTTATTTGTACTTGAGGAACGTTCTTATAAGGTTGAGAGAAAATGTTCTTTTAGAACAACATTCTCAAAATGCCCTTCTGTTATTTGTACTTAAACATTCGAATGAATATTTTTGTAACTTTTAAATAACATTACAATCACAACAAGAAAACTGGACATGTGAACGTCTAGAACAATTAAAAATAACGTTCAAAACGTTACAGTGGGTTAAAAATCATGTTTTTTAGAACGTTTAAGAAAAGTTTCTGTAACCAAGAAAACTGGACATTTTAATGTTCTTAGAATACTAAAAATAAACATTCAAATAACGTTACATTTTGGGTAAAAATAATGTTCGTACAATGTTGTAACAATCATTTTTGTTACCTTTAGATAATGTTACAATCATGACAAGAAAGCTGGGCATTTTTGTATTTTTATAAAATTTAAAATAAACGTTCAAATAACATTATATTTTGTGTAAAAATGTTGTTAGTAGAATGTTGTAAGAACCTTTAAATAACGTAACAATCACAACAAGAAAACTGGACATTGTTACATTCGTAGACAAGTCATAAGTAGAGCGTTTAAAAACATTATATATTGGGTGAAAATAAAATTAGTAGAATGTTGTAAGAAACGTTTTTGTAACCTTTAAATAACGTTACAATCAAGACAAGAAAACTAGACATTTTAATGCTCTTAGAATACTAAAATTAACGTTCAAATAATGTTATATTTTTGGTAAAAATAACGTTAATAGAATGTTGTAAGTATAATTTTTGTAACATTTAAATAATGTTATAATCACAACAAGAAAACCGGACATAGTTACATTCTTAGACGACTAATAATAAACGTTTAAATAACAATATTTGGGGTGAAAATAACATTAGTAGAATGTTGTAAGAAACATTTTTTTTACCTTTTAAATAAATTATAATCTTGACGAGAAAACTGGACATTTCAGCGTTTAGAAACATTTCAAAACAATGTTCCCACAACGTTTTTTTTAACCTAAATTTGTTCCCTGGGATGTCAAACCTGTTTGAATTCTTCCTTTCTAATGAAAAACTGAATTGTGACTGTCTATCCATGTAGAGATTGACCGTAATCTCCGATTTCTCTTACGGTGTGCAGACGGTGGAGCCTTGAACCCTGACGTCTCTGTCATGTCTCTGCGGGAACATGTGAAGTTCTGTCAGGACAGGGATGGAGGAGACGGCGTGTGTCCTCTGTGCGGATACAGTACGCCGTACCGCGCTCAGATGGAGCACCACTTAACCCTCCACAGCCAGACTCACCAGAAGGTACTGACATCAGACGCCTGCGTAACAAACCAGCCGCATACAGAAACACAACATGCTGATTATTGCACGTCTGTTCCAGAGCTCCATGTCTGAGTCCGGTCTGGAGAACCGGAAGTTCAAGTGTAATCAGTGTGGAAAGGCCTTTAAATACAAGCATCACCTCAAAGAGCACCTGCGCATTCACAGCGGTGAGAGAGATTCGCTTCAAGCAATGAGGATTCAAATGATACTGCAAAGGGAATCTCAACAAGAAATGCACAAGCCTAAATTATGTTGTTCATAAAGAAAATAAAGCCTAATTGCCAAAAGTTATTTTTAAATGAATGAAAATGACCCTAATTGCCTAAAAATGTCCTAAAAACTGTTATTTTTTAAGTAATGAAAATGACCCTAATTGCCTAAAAAATTAATGTCCAAAAAACATATTTTTATTTATTTTTAAAGTAATGAAAATTACCCTAATTGCCAACAAATTATGTCCTAAAAAACCCACAGTTATTTTTTAAAGGGGTCATATGATGCGATTTCAAGTTGCCCTTTCTCTTTGGAGTGTTAAGCTCTTGGTGCGTAAAGAAGATCTGTAAAGTTGCAAAGACTAAAGTCTCAAAAAAAAAGATATTCTTTATCAAAGTTAAGACTCTGCCACGCCTACCTAAAACGGCTCGTTCTAACACGACCCCACATATCTACCTCACTATGTGGGAAGATTTGCATAATGCCACCCAAATGTTGCAGCAGCATGTCAGGGAGACGCTGTGTGTTCCAGTATGAAAGCAAAAGCACTTTATTTGGCCAACCGGAAGTAGATGCATTTAGGAATCTTTAAGATCACTTACAAACAGAACAGCAATGCATTTTATGGACGACCGTTTCGTGAACCTAGGAGAGGAGTTCATTCTGACTTTGCTATGACAATCTAACGCTTCTGAATCAGCTACTGTTTTGTTATTAGTTTAAGTCTTTGCTATTGACTGTTCAAAACGAGAGTTTTGCGCTGTGTGTGTGTGGTGTGTGTGTGTGTGTGCGCGAGAGAGAGCGAGAGAGAGCGAGATCACATCATAGAGTCAGCTGTCTTAACCGTGGCTTGTGTACTGCAAACACATACAGCTTCATCACTGTGTCTGTCACACGACTCTGTTCCCCTTTCGGGCTTGAACTGCTGGTAAAACTAACAACATTATTAACTATCTTGATATTTACTTTGAAAGATGAAGCTGGCGATTATGGTAAGGGGCGTTACATTACCAACGAGTGCTTGCGCGTTGTTCGGCCAATCACAATGCACTGGGGTCAGCTGGCCAATCAGAGCAGACTGTGCTTGTCGGAAGGAGGGACTTTGAAGAAAACAAAGCGTTTTTGAGAGGCGGGGCATAGAGGAACTACAAAAATGCACAGTATTTGAAAAATAATGTGTTTTTTGAACGTTAAAGCATGTCAACATATTCTGTTACACCAAATACACAAAATAATGATCTTTAAAAAAGCATCATATGACCCCTTTAAATAAAAAGCTGAAAAAAAAGTCAGATACGATGATGTTAAGTTTCTGTGTTTCTCCTGTGCAGGTGAGAAGCCGTACGAATGCTCGAACTGTAAGAAGCGTTTCAGTCACTCGGGCTCCTACAGCTCACACCTCAGCAGCAAGAAGTGCCTCAGCGGCGCTCATTATAACGGCCACGCCCATCCCGTGTACCTCTTCCCGTCGCCCACGTCGCCCCCTGCTGTCGGCGGGAGGAACAGCAGCCGAGGGAAGGGATCTCCGTACGGGCCGCTGGAGTTGTCCGTTCCCATCCTGAGCCGCTCGTGGGACCCGGCGGAGGATCTGGCGCTGAGGGCGGGCGTGTTTAAAGGCACCACGCTGCTGCCGCTACTGCAGTCGCGCAGCAAATTCGAACACCTGCTGCAGGAGATGCTGCGGAGGGAGGTGAGAGACAAGAAACAAGCGAAAAACGAAAACAAGTCTCGGGCGTACGACACCCAGACGTCGCCCACCGCCAATCACGCCCCCTATAGAGAGCTGTCGTCGCCGCAGCGGGCGTCTTGGCATTCTGTGCCGCAGCAGATCCTCGTGCCTTTACCGACACCAGCGCAGCTGGATAACCGCTGGCCGAGCGAAGAAAGCGCAAGTCCGAGAAAACCGACGTCACCCGCTTTACCAGAACGCCAGCATCTGATTGGCTCGCGCTTCGGCTCCCCTCCCGGCCTGGACCTGTCAATCAACACATCGCCACGGCAACCAAACCACATCCAGAGCGAACCTTTAGACTTGTCTATTCCCAAAGCGCATTCAGTCTCCGGCGCACCGCGAAACCTGGCGTTTAACGGCTACTCGCCGCATTACGACAGACGCGACAGCGTGTTTAAGAGACTGACTCCGCCCTCCCAGCAGCAGGTGGGCGGGGCTTATGCAGCATCGCCGCTGTTCGGCAGCACGGTGTTCAGCAGCTTCCCGCTCTTCAATCATATGATCCCCGCCGGTCTGGGACACAACGGTCTGACATCACTTCCTCTCACGCCACCCGCGCTCAGTCCGGGCTTCCTGTCTCCGGTGGCGTATATGGTGGAGGCGGAGTCAGAATCCATTCTGAAGAGAATACAACACGAAAAACATTCGATCATGGTAAGAACACACTCAAAATAAAGGCTACTGCAAGAAATATGATGTTCAGTATATGTATAATAAAAAAATGTATTTTTATAACAAAAATGTATCACATATTTATAATGAAATGATAAAATTTTTTAAAAAATGATTGTATTATAGCAAAATGTGTTCTAAATATGCATAATACAAAGTATAAAAATATGATTTTAAAAAAAAAAAAAAAAAAATTTTGATTTTAATGATGATAATTTATTCAAATATGTGTAAACAAAATGTACAAATAAATAATATTTTATTTAACAGTAATATTCTCAATATGTATCTAAATATGAAAAGTCTAAAATATGATATTCGTTATAAACAAAAATATATTTAAATATAAAAAATATAAATATAAAAATGTGATATCATTATAACAAAAAACTTGTTCTAAAATGTGTAACAAAAAATATAAAAAAAAAATTAGTTAACAAATATATTCTAAAATATTTATAATGTAAAAATATAAAAGAAAAAAAAAATTATTATAACAAAAAATGTGTTCTAAAAGGCCGAATAAAACTATGAAAATAAAAAGATTGATATTCCTTATAACAAAAGTTTATTTAAATATGTGTTATAAAAGATACAAATATATTTATTATAACAAATAATATTCCAAATATGTATAATAAAATATGAAAACTAAAAATGATATTAAGTATATCAAAAAATTATTCTACATATGAATGCAATAAAATGCCAAAAAATACAAATATGATCATGATAAAATTCTAAGTCTATATATACACAAAAAGAGGACATTTTATAATAACAAAACTGTATTTAAAATATGTCTAATAAATATAAAAATAAAATTAATGTAACACCTTGACAAGCATAGTTTCCTGTCCTGTGTAGACATATTTCCTGTTGAAACAGGAAGTTGGGGTTGAACATATTGTCAATATTAATATTTATTTTGTAATACCCAATTGCTATTGATTTACATTTTTGGTTTATTTTATTGCAAGGAAACGAAATGTTTATCAAATTGACTGTTTTATTGATTTGTTTACAGAAAATCATGATGTTCATAATATCTTCAAGCTTTATAGTTGCATTCAGCAGATTAGAACCGGACCATAATACAGTTTAGTTTATCTGCTAAAACTTACATTTAACATGGTTTTGACGCCATAAAAGCCATACAATTTTTTATTTACGGTTTATGATCTGAACCAACACCAGTTATTTCATACCTTTTAATTAAATTAGCAAAGACCACTAATTACAAAATCAAGTAATTGTAATGAATTATATTTTGTTTATTAATGCAATATCAGCTTTAATCTTCAATTGACTTAGTAAGCAAATTAAATGACATTAGAATGTGAAAGACCGATTTTACACTCTTAGTCATAAAAGCAGAATATGAAACATTTACTATTTATAAGCGCACGCACATAACGCAAGAGTGCATGATATTGCAGCAGCTGCGCTCTGAAGATGAATGGTTTCCTCTGCTTGAGCTGTAAACAAACACGCCACGCAGAGGGAAATTCCCTGCACTTCGTGTCTGTTTCCACACGTCTGCACACTCATATCTGCACTCAGCATGACAGCGTTTCACGCCGGACAATCTCTCTGAACGCAGGCATGCTGGATATTTGAAATATGCAAGAGCATTTTTTTTTAATTACTTAATTTATTTTTTCTGCAAAAAATGCTTTTCTTACTTAGATTTTTTTTTCTGGTTTCCAGTCAAAATATCAAAAAATTCTTAAATCAATAAGGATTTTCTAGACAAGTAAAAATGATTGTCTTGTTTTCAGAAAAAAGCTAAATAATCATATTTCAAACAGAAAACAAGATTATTTTATATTATTATTTTGCTTGTTTCAGGCAAAAACTCACTTAATATTAGGGATGTAACGATTAACCGCGAGCCGGTTGGAAATCGATTAAAATATGTGACGATTCAAATCGGTTGAGATGCTAAACAAATCGCGATTCAGTTAGGGGTAGGAGTTTATATGAATGCATGTATGAGGGGAACTTACTGTCTTTAGAAAAGTTCAGATGGTATTTCCTTGTTATCTTGCCTCTCTATAATGCATATTAAAGTAGTGTTCACAACCGCAGCGCTGCTTTGTTTACAGCGGAAACCAAGAAACACTGTATCACTGCTGTTCATAAGCGCAGCACTGCTTTGTTTACAGCGCTAACAAGAAAGCGAGGTATCATTTCGAGTTCATAAGCGCAGCTTATGCTTGTTTACGCGGATAACCAAGAAAAGCTATGTATCGAAGCAATTGCTGTTTATAAGTGCAGCTCTGCTTTGTTTACACGCGGTAACCAAGGAAACGCTGTATCACTACTGTTCATAAGCGCAGCTCTGCTTTGTTTACAGCGGTAACCAAGGAAACGCTGTATCATTGCTGTTCATAAGCGCAGCGCTGCTTTGTTTACAGCAGTAACCAAGGAAACGCTGTATCATTGCTGTTCATAAGCGCAGCTGCTTTGTTTACAGCGGTAACCAAAGAAACGCTGTATCATTGCTGTTCATAAGTGCAGCTCTGCTTTTTTTACAGCGGTAACCAAGGAAACGCTATCATTGCTGTTCATAAGCGCAGCGCTGCTGTGTTTACAGCGGGAACCAAGGAAACGCTGTATCATTGCTCTTCATAAGCACAGCGCTGCTTTCTTTACAGCGGTAACCAAGGAAACACTATAATTGCTGTTCATAAGCGCAGCGCTGCTTTGTTTACAGCAAAAACTAAGGTTAACCAAGGAGGAAACACTGTAACATTGCTGTTCATAAGCGCAGTGCTGTTTTGTTTACAGTGGTAACCAAGGAAACACTGTATTATTGCTGTTCATAAGCGCAGCGCTGCTTTGTTTACAGCGGTAACCAAGGAAACACTATCATTGCTGTTCATAAGCGCAGCGCTGCTTTGTTAACAGCGGAAACCAAGGAAACATTTGTATCATGCTGTTCTAAGTGCAGCGCTCGTTGATGTTTTACAGCAGGGGAACAAAGGAAACCACTGTAGTCATTGCTGTCATAAGGCAGCGACTGCTATATGTTTACAGCGGTAAACAAGGACACACACTATCATTGCTGCTTCATAGTGCAGCGCTGCTTGGTTTACAGCGGTAACCAAGCAAACACTGTATCTGGTGTTCCATTAGTGCAGCGCGCTTGTTTACACGCAGTAAACCAAGGAAACACTGTGGTCATGTGTTCATACGCGAAGCGCCTGCTTTGTTTACAGCAGGAACAGGCCCCCAACACTGTATCATGATTGATTCAATAGTGACAGCGTGCGTGTTGTACAGCACGCGATAAACCAAGGAAACACTGTATCGTTGCTGTTCATAAGTGCAGCTCTGCTTTGTTTAAAGTGGTAACCAAGGAAACACTGTATCATTTCTGTTCATAAGTGCAGCGCTGCTTTGTTTTCAGCGGTAACCAAGGAAACACTATCATTGCTGTTCCTAAGTGCAGCGGGTTAATGTGTTTACAGCGGTAACCAGGAAAACACTATTCTGGCTGTCCTAAGCGCAGCGCTGCTTGTTTACAGCGGTAACCAAGGAAACACTGTATCATTGCTGTTCATAAGCGCAGCGCTGCTTTGTTTACAGCAGTAACCAAGGAAACACTGTATCATTGCTGTTCATAAGCGCAGCGCTGCTTTGTTCACAGCAGTAACCAAGGAAAAGCTGGATCTGCTGTTCTATCAGTGAGCGCTGCTTTGTTTACAGCGGTTAACCAAGAAACAATATCAGTGCTGTTCAAAGTGCTGCTTGTTTACAGCCCCCGGTAACCAAGGAAACATATCATTGCTGTTCGTAAGTGCAGCTCTGCTTTGTTTACAGTGGTAACTAAGGAAACACTGTATCATTGCTGTTCGTGAGTGCCGCTGTTTTGTTTACAGTGGTAACCAAGGAAACACTGTATTGTTGCTGTTCATAAGGGCAGCGCTGCTTTGTTTACAGCGGAAACCAAGGAAACACTATCATTGCTGTTCATAAGTGCAGCGCTGCTTTGTTCACAGCGGTAACCAAGAAAACGCTGTATCATTGCTGTTCATAAGAGCAGAGCTGCTTTGTTTACAGCGGTAACCAAGGAAACACTATCTGGTGTTAATAAGGCAGCTCTGCTTTTGTTTACAGCGGTAACCAAGGATACACTATCATTGCTGTTCATAAGCGCAGCGCTGCTTTGTTTACAGCGGTAACCAGGAAAACACTACACTTTGCGGTTCATAAGCGCAGCGCTTTGCTTGTTTACAGAGGTAACAAGGAAAGGCTTGAGCGCACTGCTGGCAGAGAGGGCATCTGCTCTCGTTCGCTCGTCTGCTGTTTCGGTTTCAGCAGATATTTTTTATGTTTAGTTTCACAAAACGAGGGTCAAACCTTCTGTTTTTTGCTTCAAATTTCGAAGTACAATCTTAAGTATAGATTAAAAACTGCTGGTGTGCTTGTGTGGCGCATCTTTGTTTCAATCGGGATTAAAATGAGCGGTGGCTCTGATGAAATGTTTAGAGCCACAGACAAGCACAGAGTTTGTGTATATGAGGTTATTTTATTGTGTTACAGCGCACTTTGATTTGGGCTTTGTTTAACATTTAGTTAGTATTACATTTACATTAATTTAAATTTAGTCAAATGTTAGCGACCGCGTTAATCCAAAGCGACACACAAATGAGGACCATAGAACGCAAGTCAAGCCAACAACGGAGATTAATAAAATAAAATAACAAAATAAAGAGTGCTATCATAGTATATTAGTATAGTGTTATATTTCAATTTCACAAAGAAACGTGCAGTAGTTTGTCCAAGTGATAATAAAAGGACACATTTAATTTATAATTTGTCTTAAATCTCATTTTGTAAAAATTAAAATCGCGACCCGAGACTCGTGAGGGCGTTGAGTGTGAATCGGTACCCTTCTCTACTTAATTTTGACGTTTTTTTCTGAAAACAAGACAGTAATTTTTACTTGTCTGAAAAATCCTTAAAAAAAACTAAAATAAAA
The DNA here is from genome assembly GCA_018155175.1 of Sinocyclocheilus anophthalmus. Taxonomy (NCBI): domain Eukaryota; kingdom Metazoa; phylum Chordata; class Actinopteri; order Cypriniformes; family Cyprinidae; genus Sinocyclocheilus; species Sinocyclocheilus anophthalmus. Next base: position 74,201 of record JADLZN010010947.1, read on the forward strand.
TATGCAAGAGCATCTGTAAAAAGAAATCGTCTTGCAGCTCATTGGTTCAAACGTACTAATAAATGCAAATCTCTCTGTGAAATTTCTAGATAAAAGCATCAGGTAATTAAATAATATATCCAACATTAAAATTGCAAATGCTGACCACATAGTTAAAATTAAATTGCAATAACTGAATTTAGTTAAGTTAATTGGCGATGTGATGTTATATTGCATTTTCACTTCTTTAAACTGGTTTTTATTTATACATGTAGCTTTTATTTTCTTATGTTAAATTCGATAGTTTGCATTGTGAAATGCTTTATACATAATTAATTGCGTTAATTTTATTTAAGATACTGCTGTGTATTTAAGGCTTCAAAAAGCTGAAAATAGGGGTCCGCGCACAAAAAAAAAAAGCGCTAGTGTAAGTCGTCTGGCGGGATATTTTGTAGCAATAGCCAAACAAATCATTGTATGGGTCACAATTTGACATTTATCTTTTATGCCAAAAATTTCTTAGGATTTTAAGTAAAGATCATGTTCCATGAAGATTTTTTGTGAATTTCCTACCGTAAATATATCCAAATTAATTTTTTGATTGGTAATATGCATTGCTAAGAACGTCATTTGAACAACTTTAAAGATGATTTTTCTCAATATTTTGATTTTTTTTTTTTTTTGCACTCAGCAGATTCCAGTGATTTTATAATAGTTTTTTTGGTGTTTTTATCTTTCAGCCAATATGTTCTCCCCTTTCACCCCCCCTCTGAGTTTCATAACAAACCATACGTCAATGGAAAGATTATTTATTCAGCTTTCAGATAACGTATAAATCTCATTTTCGAAAAATTGACACTTATGACTGGTTTTGTGCTCCAGGGACACATATTAAACTGTGTCTTGAAATATTCCCCTAATACGCTCATATTCATATGTACTGTATTTTAATCTACAATCTTGATTTCAAATTGAAATGAAAGTTAATGTTCATGTTTTCTTGTGAAATGCACAGGAACACACTGCATGCAGCTGTAATAATAATAACTCATATTTCCTCCTCCTCTCTGTGTGCAGGCTGAAGCGCTGAGTCGCGGCGGTCTGGAGTATCTGTCTCTGATGGATGATGGGAATGATGGAGAGATCAGTTCTGGGAGGAAGAGGCTGAAGAAGACGGAGGAAGGACTGTACGCCTGCGACATCTGCGACAAAACCTTCCAGAAGAGCAGCTCTCTGCACGCGCGCCCCCCATACCACACGAGCGCACAAACGCGCACACGTACGGTGTATATGTATATCATAATATGCTGATTATTATATGTAATACGCGCAGAGCGCACGCAAATATTGATCTTTAGTGTCTCACGACACGCACGTATTGTATATAATTATACAAATATATACGAAAAAAGTCACTTTTTATAAAAAATATTTGTAGACACATTGTATGGTGGTGTACACTATATATCATATATATACTAATATGCATAATGTGATTATATACGTTATTTATATTTATTTATTAAATATTTTGCATATTTATGTGTGTGTGATATAAGTATGTATAGAAATATATACAACATAGAACATAAAAAATTAAAATAAGTCAACTTTAAAAAAAAAAAACTTTGTGTTGGTGTATATATAATATATTGGTTATTAATATTGTATTTATAAATATTGCATATTTATGTTGTTCAATATATACAAATATACTAGAAAAAATCGATACTCAATTTTTATAAAAATATTTAAAACATTTGTGTTGGTGCACATTACAAACACGCGATATTATAAAAGTTTACTATTTGTGTGTGCTATATAGTATATGTATTAACATATAGAAATAAAAAATACAATAAGTCACTTTATAAAAATATTTTTAAATGTGTGTATATATATATGATATATATATTATAATAAATTATATTTTAATATTTCTTTATAACTATGCATATTTAGTGTGTTATATAAACAAATACATTATCTACAGAAGTGAGTACACCCCTTCACATTTTGGTAAAGATTGTATTATATCTGTCATGTGACAATCAATGACGATATATGACACGCTGTTGTATGTGTGAAAGTAGTGATGTGTACAGCTTGAGATGTGTTGTGTATGTATTGCTGTTCCCTTAAAATAACTCAACACACAGCCATTACTGTCTAAACCGCTGGCCACAAAAGTGAATACACAAGTGAAAATGTCCAAATTGGGCCCAAAGTTTAAATATTTTGTGTGACCACCATCATTTTCCAGCACTGCCTTAACCCTCTAGGGCATGGAGTTCACCAGAGCTTCACAAGTTGCCACTGGAGTCCTCTTCCACTCATCACACATCACGGAGCTGGTGGATGTTAAGAGACCTACAGATGCTCAATAGGGTTTAGGTCCGGAGACATGCTTGGCCAATCCATCACCTTCACCCTCAGCTTCTTTAGCAAGGCAGTGGTCGTCTTGGAGGTGTGTTTGGGGCCAGGCCCAGTCTCCGAAGGGAGGGGATCATGCTCTGCTTCAGTATGTCACAGTACATGTTGGCATTCATGGTTCCCTCAATGAAATGTAGCTCCCCAGTGCCGGCAGCACTCATGCAGCCCCAGACCATCACACTCCCACCACCACCACCACCAAACCCCATTTGTGGGGTTTTGGGGGGGAATGTAGGTAAGACACACTTGTCTTTGTACTCCTCACATGGTTGTCGCCACACACGCTTGACACCTTCTGAACCAAATAAGTTTATCTTGGTCATCAGACCACAGGACATGGTTCCAGTAATCCATGTCCTTAGTCTGCTTGTCTTCAGCAAACTGTTTGCGGGCTTTCTTGTGCATCATCTTTAGAAGAGGCTTCCTTCTGGGACGACAGCCATGCAGACCAATTTGATGCAGTGTGCGGCGTATGGTCTGAGCACTGAAAGGCTGACCCCCCACCCCTTCAACCTATGCAGCAATGCTGGCAGCACTCATACAAATATTTCCCAAACACAACCTCTGGATAATGACTCCGAGCATGTGCACTCAACTTCTTCTTTGGTCAACCATGGCGAGGCCTGCTCTGAGTGGAACCTGTCCTGTTAAACAGCTGTACGGTCTTGGCCACCGTGCTGCAGCTCAATTTCAGGGTCTTGGCAATCTTCTTATAGACTACGCCATCTTTATGTAGAGCAACAATTCTTTTTTTCAGATCCTCAGAGAGTTCTTTGCCATGAGGTGCCATGTTGAACTTCCAGTGTCCAGTATGAGAGAGTTTTTCGAGAGGCGAGCAACAATTTTCCACAGCTCCCCATTCACACCTGAGATCTTGTAACATTAATGAGTCACATGACACCGGGGAGAGGAAATGGCTAATTGGGCCCAATTTGGAGATTTTTATTTAGGGGTGTACTCACTTTTGTGGCCATTGGTTTAGACATTAATGGCTGTGTGTGGAGTTACTTTGAGGGGACAGCAAATTTACACTATTATACAAGCTGTACACTCACTACTTTACATCCCCCCCCACCCCGGGGGGGGAAACCCCCCCCCAAAGGATGTAGCAAAGTGTCATTTCTTCAGTGTTGTCACATGAAAGATATAATAAAATATTTACAAAAAAACGTTAGGGGTGTACTCACTTCTGTGAGATAATATATATAAATATCTTATATCAAATATCTTAAAGAAAAAAAAAAAATCAAATATAGTGTTTATATTCATATATAATAATAAAAACACAGACACAGAGAGACATATTAGATAAGAGCTACACTTTCTTCTCTCTCGCTGCAGGGAAGAGACCTCACGAGTGTCAGATCTGTAAGAAGGCCTTCAAACACAAGCATCATCTGATCGAGCACAGCCGCCTGCACTCTGGAGAGAAGCCGTATCAGTGCGACAAGTGCGGCAAGCGCTTCTCACACTCGGGCTCGTACTCGCAGCACATGAACCACCGCTACGCCTTCTGCAGCCGCGACAGCGAGGCTCCCGCTTCAGCGCTGGAGGACAGCGGCGCGTATCTGAGCGACTCCAGCACGGAGGGAGCGGCGCTGGAGCTCAGAGACGAGGAGGAGGACGAGGACGCATTCAGCAGCCGCGCTTATGATGGAGGCGTGAGGATGGAGCGAGTTTCCCTGCAGCTGAAGGACAAACCCACAGATGGAAACCAGCAGCAGGAGAGTCCCGAAGGACTCGTGTTTACCAAAGATGTGAAACTGACTCGTCCTCTTTAGTGCTCAAACTGTGACTGTGAACAAAGTTTTCAGCCCAAAACACACGTTCTCCAAAGACTTGATTCAGCGTAATCCAGAGCTTCCCTCGCTGTGAGAGGCACAAATGATCTGCAGCGCTACCAGATTAATACATAAATATACTAAATAAATTAATAAATGCCAACAATCTCAGAAAACCTGCCAAAGTCATATTTCACATCAAAATAATAATACACATTAAATACGAAATTATATTTTGCATAAAATATTAATAAATAAATTATTGTAATGCGCATATATTTTGAACTGCCTTTAATTTATGCTGACATAAAAAATAATCGCATTACGTAAATGTCGTGATGAAAATCTGAAATGGTTTTGAAAGGAGGCTTTTTTTTTTTCTTTGCACAAAATATAATTTCGAAAAATTGATTCTTCCAAGAATATGTCAAAGTCATATTTCCCACCAAAATCATAAAAATAAATACATTTGACATTATATTTTGCATTAAAAAAATGTGCCCGTTTTTAGAACCGTTAAGGTTTTTTCATACTGGCATTAGATTCTTATTAACATAAAGCAAAAAAATAAACGAAATAAAAATGGAATTATTGTAACGCACATATGTAAAGACAAATATTTTTAAAAATTAAAAAAATAACTGACTTGCGTAAAAGTCATGATGCAGTTATCTGAAATTGTTCTGGAGGCTTTATTTCTGATTTAAAAAAATATATATTTTACAAAGAATATGTCAAAAGTCATCAAATTTGTTGCATATAGAAAATATGCCTGTTTTTAGAACCATAAATTTTCACCACGGAAATTGTCATTACTATAAATACAAAGTTAATTAAAAATGTTATATATATATATAATATATAATTTTTATTTTTTTTGGAGTGAAATATGACCTAGAAGTTTTCTTGAAATTGAGGCATGAGCTCAGGAGCAGTTATTAACACAAGACAACTATATATAGTGAAATATTAAATATTTCAGTATAATAGCTATTTACAATCTGAGCTTTGAACAGCATTCACCGCTAAGCAGCAGTAATCAAGAGTTCGTTAATGACCGGTTAGCTTATGGCCTTTATGGATTCCTCTGTCATAATTATCTCAAACGGCACTATAACTATATACTATATACATCGATGAACTGGGAAAACGGTAATGAGACGCATTCAAACCTCAAACTGAAGTTTCACCTTCTTCTCAACACGAGCTCTTCATGAACTCAACAAACACGCGTCAAATATTTGCACAAACTCTGATGCACCAAATAATGTGTTCGTGATGCAATACAGTCCTAAAGTGTCCTTTGGAGAAAGAAAGCATGTGTTGCACTGAAGATGATGCAAAGTCTGCTGATTAAATGAACAGGACAACATCAGCAACATTCAACCACCAAAATGCACACGCTGCTTTAAATCTGCCTTCATTCGTTTAGTGCTCGCCTTTTCGACTTTAACTATTAACTCTGTAAACTGTGCACTATTTTCACCAGTGTTATTTTTATACAGAATTTTTAAGCTTTGTTTAAATGTTAATACATAATCGTTGTAATAAAGTTGTACATATTTTGGAAAATGCAGACGCTGGAGATTTTATTGTGATTTTTTGCACACTAAAAAGCATTTTAGCACAGCATTTCTACTCCGTTTTACTGGTTTAAAGTAATGTGTTTAGGCTGATTCGGTGATATTTTGACCATTACTTTAGATGCTACAATCTCCCGCTTTAATCATTTTGCTCTAAAACAAAGTCAAATCTCAAGAAACGATATTTGTAATGGTTGTTGAGATGCTTCGATGGTAAAAACAGCAAAAACGTGATGTTCCTACAGCGCAAAACAACACAAACGCCACTAAAGAAATGAAAACTCACCCAGTATGCTTGGTTATTTAACAATAAAGCGTATGTGGAACAAGAGGTGCTTAGTATATAATTTATTTGCTTGTTTTTGACCAGTATTAATAAGTTAACCATCTTATGATCCAGTCCGATTCAAAATAAATCCACAACAGAAGGTCTTTCTGAACAGAAAATGTTTAATTGTGATGTAAATAATATTGTAATGTTATCTTAATCATCCTAAAAATGTATTTTCTTTATGCTAAATATATTTTCCCATTTATTTAGACCCTTAGATAATTATTACGGTCCAAAAAAAAAATTATAATTCTAAAACATAAAATGTCTGGATGCTTTGAAAATGTATGACAAAAATGTGTGTCATTAAAATAATATAATGTTTTTTTTTAAAGATCCTAAAATAAATTTTCTATATAAATTCTATTTTTTAGAACCAAAGAGAAGTATAAATAAATCAATTAATAATGTTAAATGCCTGGAGGCTTTGAAATTATTCTGAAAATGTGTTTAATTGTCATTAAAATAATATAATGTTGTCATAATAATCCTAAAAAATATTTTTTCTTTACGCAAAATTTTTTATTTTATTTTTAGAACCTGAATTGAAAAGCGTAAAAGCAGCTGGATGTTTTTTAAAATGTATGGCAAAATATTTAATTGTCATTAAAATAATATCATAATGTTATCTTATTGATATTAAAATTTATTTTCTTTATGCAAAATATAGTTTCTGTTTTTAGAACCTAAGAGAGTTATTACTGTAAAAAAAAAACATTTAAAAAGATTTTAAAAACACAAAATATCTGGATGCTTTGAGAATTCATGGTGAAAATGTCATTAAAATAATATCATGTTATCTTAATGATCCTAAAAATGTATTGATCCTATTATTGATCCTAAAATTGATCCAAAATTATAGATCTTAAAAGTGTATTCTTTATGCAAAATATAATTTCTATTTTTTAGAAACGTAATGAATTATTACGGTTGAAAAAAAGAATGAAAGAAATGCCTGGATGCTCTGAGAATTTAATTTAATCATTAAAATAATATAATGTTGTCAAAATGATCCTAAAAAATATTTTTTCTTTATGCAAAAAATATTTTTTTATTTTTAGAACCGGAATTAAAAAGCATAAAATGCTTTGAGGAATTTATGGCCAAAATTTTTTTTTTTTTATTTTATCAATTTAATTGTCATTAAAATAATATCATAATGTTATCTTATTGATATTAAAATGTATTTTCTTTATGCAAAATATAGTTTTTTAGAACCTAGGAGAATTATTACGCTCAATTAAAAAAATATTAGAAACGAAAGAAAATAATAAAAAAAAACATAAATGCTGGGGATGCTTGAGAAATTTATGGGAAAATTGTTTAATTGTCTTTAAAATAATATCATAATGTTATCTTAATAACCCTAAAATGCAAAAAAAAAATTGATTTTTTAAAAAATTATTATTTTTGACATCTGAGCTGAAATGGTTGTTTTATGAGATCCACCCATTTCTATATAACTTCAGAATAAATCAAAAACAGAAGCTCTTTCCGAACTCTTTTCTGTTTTTATTGTCATAATTCTGAAATACATAATTTAAAGGGAGAAAAAGCAAGTCACTCTGGCTATGGATGTGGTTTAATGACTAGTCGTCTTCATCATAGACCGATTACAAAAAGGAAATATTCACACAAAACTGAGAGCGCTCATATTAAAATCATATTTAGCGAGTGTAGGAGAGTTTTCAGAAACAGAGAACATGAGGAGAGTCAGACGACGAAACCGAATGAATCATGAACATCCATGAGCCTGTTTCTCTTTAATTAAAGGACTAGTTCATCTACGAATGAAAGCTCTGTCGTCATTTACTCTCTCTTTCTTCTGAATGAACACAAAACCAGAAGTTTAGCACGATATTCACAGCTCTGCTTTCTATACAACGACAGACAGTTCAGATAAATGAGAGCTGCAGCGAAGAGAATACTTCCGATGCATAAATTCTGTTTCTTTTTCCTTTTAGGAGTCACATTTGCTCTCATTTTATAGAAAATAACTGCATGAAAACATGACATGAAGGTGAGTAAATGACCAAATGATCATTTTTGGGTGAACTGTCTCTTTAAGTGTATTATTTTGAGTCAGTAAACAGGCCGTGAAGATTCATAATAACCCATGCCTTCAGAAATGATGAAGAATAATATAACATCAGTCTTTTCTGTTCTGCGTCTCCTCTGGAAACCTTCTTTGCAGGGCCCCTCGTGGAATTGAAATAATAAGAAAATAAAAATGAATAAATATATATAAAATCAAACATTAAAATGTGTGTACGCGTTCCCGGTTCTTTTTCTTCTGCCCGGCTCTTTTAGTCGAGAGCCAAAGCCACAGTCCATATAAAATTACCAAACCACGGCGTGGGGCGTTTTCTGATTTCCTCTGTCGGGGATGCACATTTTTTAAACATATGCATTTTTAGTTCCTCTTTTGTTCTGTTATTAAAAGCAGAGTTTTGGAGAAATGGCAGCGGAGCTCCACCCGAGCTGAGACTGGCACTCACAACCACACCAACACACCACACACACACAAACACACACACACACACACTCACACACACACCTCTCTCACTCTCACTCACTCCCACACACTCTCTCTCTCAATCACTCACTCACACACACACACTCTAACACTCACTCTCTCACACACACACACACACGCCCACACACGCACGCACACATACCACTCACCACACGCACACACACACACTCTGAACATTTCCTCATCTCGCACACACACACACACACATCTACACATGCATGCCATGATTCGGAACAATGGAAAGGAAGTTGCGTCGCATTTTGGAGAGAATTGCATCCAGTTTTATTTCTCCAATAAAAGGCGACTAAATGGCTGAACTGTTTGATTATTGAGTGACACATACAGCTTTATTTGACAGCGGTTTGTCTTTTGTGTTTTTGTGCATTAAATCTGAACGGAGATCTGAGCGGGGAATAGGTTTGAGATAAAAACAGTTAAAAGGGCACTAGGGATGAAACGAGAGTTGAAAGGCGGATCACACACATACACACACACACCTCTCTCTCTCTCTCTCTCACACCAACACACACACACACACACACACTCTCTCCTCTCTCTCTCTCTCTCTCACACACAAAACACACACACACACAAACACAAACACACTCTCTCTCTCTCTCTCTCTCTCTCTCTCACACACACCACACACACACTCTCTCTCTCTCTCTCTCTCTATATATATATCTATCTCTCTCTCTCTCTCTCTCCACACACACACCACCACCCACACACACACTCCTCTCTCCTCTCTCTCTCTCTCACACACACACACATACACACACACACACACACTCTCTCTCTCTCTCTCGCTCTCTGCACACACACACACACACACACAACACACACTCTCACACACACACACAAACACACACACCCACACCCACACACACACACTCTCTCACACACCACACACACCTCTCTCTCTCTCACAACACCACACACCACACACTCTCTTCACACACACACACACTCTCTCTCACACAACACACACAACACACACACACAAACACAAACACAAACACACACACACACACACTCTCTCTCTCACAACACACACAAATAAGCTTGAGTGAATCTCACAAAACCCGTCATGAACATTTTCAGGTCACCCAAAAACATAATGAAAAACAAGTTATATTTTGCATAAATATTATAATTAATTAAATCATAATTTATAATGAATTATTATTACGTTTTGAATTTTCGTTATTTCTGTGGTACAATGACAGAAAACTTAAGAGGGGGGGGGGGGGGAATTTTAACTTTTAAAATTTTTTTTAAATAAATAAAATGTTTGCGATTTTATGGGGAAAATGTGTTTAATTGTGGAAATAAATAACATAATTTTTCTGCAAAACCATAATATTAATTACTGTCTGTAAAAAAAACCCGTAAAATATCTGGATGCTTTGAGAATTTATGGCGAAAATGTGTTTAATTGAGATCAAATAATCTCATACTGTTATCTTAATAATCTAAAAAAAATTAATTTCTTCATGCAAAACATATAATTAAATTTTTTTTTTTAGAAATTAGGAGCTAGAGTTATACTGTTCAAAATAAAAGGTAAAATGTCTGATGCTTGAGAATCTATGGTTGTAAAATGGTATAATAACAATAAAAAGAAATTTTCCGTTATATTATTGATCCTAAAAATAAATTTTCTTTATGCAAAATATAATTCTATTTTTTATTATTATTTCTGACATCTGAGCTGAAACGTGACCCGGTCGTGTTTTCATGAGATCCACCCATTCATAAACCCCTCTCATACAGTATATATGGTGAGTTTGTGGAGTAATGATGCAGATCTGAGTCCATCTGTCTCCAGACTCGTCCTCGTCCTCGTGTCCCAGTGCAGTCTGGGATTGTGTTCAGTAGGATCCCGTCTCCTCAGCTCCGAAGATCCGCTGGTATTCGCTCAGCAGCAGCTCCACGGCCTGGTTCTGATACACCATGTTAATGGCCATGTTTCCGCTCTCGTTCTCGGGGCGCATCAGCGTGGGGCCGAACACGATGCCGATGTTCTGCGTGGTCATGCGGTTGCTGTCGGAGCGCTCCATCACCCTGAACGGACACAGCGAAGGGTTAATGACCAGTGTTGGGGAAAGGTACTTTTAAAAGTGATGCATTACAATATTGCGTTACTCCCTAAAAAAGTAACTAATTACTTTTACGTTACTTAGTTACTTTTTATGGAAAGTAATGCATTACATTACTTTTGCGTTACTTTTTAAATAGGCAGGGCTTGCTTGTTTCTATATAAAAGAAGCTAGCATTTATAGCAAATGTAAAAGCCCTCACACCAAAAGGAAATGAATAAGCCTCAGGCTGAAGAAAATGTAAATCACGTCTGTACAGTAGAACGCAGGAGAAGAAACACTCTTCAGCAATATAAAAACAAAGAAACAAATGTTAGTTTCTCTAAAGTCATGTTTGCTTATTAGTACGGTTGAACTGAATCATCAAAGACATTGGTTAATAGAATGGGATTAGATACATTTGTGTTATTTACCATATTTAATTATTGCAGGTTTGCGTCAGATTCTGAGTTTGCTTTCACTGTTTTATTTTTTTTTTTGTTTTTTAATTTTTTGTGAATACTAAATCGTTTTTTGTGATGGGAGGAATTAATGGCACATCACATTTTAGTCTAGAACTAGTACATGTCTACAGTATCATGTTCACACAGCGCACACAACGCCTCTGTGCTCCCGATTTCTCCCAATAGGGGGACAGGAGAGCTGTCAGTCAAAAATCCTTTTTTTTCTCCTCCCTCTCTGGAAAAACAAAGGAACTGGCGTTACTTTTTTGAAAAAGTAACTCAGATAATTTCTTGTAAATTAAATAGTAATGTGTTACTTTACTAGTTACTTTAAAAAAATAATCTGATTACGTAACTCGCATTACTTGTAATGCGTTACCCCCGACACTGTTAAAGGGATAGTTCACCCAAAAATGAAGATGTGATGTTTTTCTGCTTACCCCCAGGGCATCCAAGATGTAGTTGACTTTGTTTCGTCAGTAGAACACATTTGATGATTTTTAACACAGACCGTTGCAGTCTATCAGTCGTATAAAGCATGGCAATGGTAACAAAATCTATGAAAATAAAAAAAAACATGCACAGACAAATCAAAATTAAACCCTGCGGCTCGTGACGACACATTGATGTCCCAACACACGAAACGATCAGTTTGTGCCAGAAACCAAACAGTATTTACATCATTTTTTACCTCTAATACACCACTATGTCCAACTGCTTTGTGCGCGCGCACGGCATCCGGTGCGTGAGGTGTGTACGCGCTCTGCCGTAGTTTACGCTAATGGTGTGTTGATATCCGCGAAGAGCATCAACATAACTCAGGCGTGAGAGCAGGCTCAGAAGTTGGGAATACGTGGAAAGTCACCCCTCCCGAATGAGTTCGCGCGAGAGAGCGTAATCTTTTAGTTTTAAGCGCAAGTAAGTACCATTTTGATTAGCCGTCGTACCTACAATGACTGTGCACTGTGTAAACAATGAGTGACGTATACACGCGAGAGATCACTTCCGGCGCTTGCGTAAACTACGCCAGAGCGCGTACACACCTCACGCACCGGATGCCGTGCGCGCGCACAAAGACAGCTGGACATAGTGGTGTATTAGAGGTAAAATATGATATAAATACTGTTCGGTTTCTCGCACAAACCGATTGTTTCGTGTGTTAGGACATCAATGTGTCGTCACGAGCCGCCGGGTTTAATTTGGATTTGTCTGTGCATGTTTTTTTTACTCTCATAGATTTTGTTACCATTGCCATGCATTATATGACTGACAGACCGCAAAATCATCATATGTGTTCTACTGAAGAAACAAAGTCACCTACATCTTGAATACCCTGGAGGTAAGCAGATAAACATCAAATTTTCATTTTTGGGTGAACTATCCCTTTAATGACTGTATGAGGCGTTTGGCTAAAAACAGCGAAACGAAGAGCTTCCTGTGGGTTACTTCCTCCAGAGATACCAAACCACAGGAAGATCTTCATGTTCTTCAAGCCCTCTGTGTTTGTTTTGTTTAGAGATGTTTCTCCTCAATAAGAATCAGTCAGAAATGAGTCAGTAGTCATGCAGTAAAAGTACAGATCTATGAGACTTCTCTTCTCTAGCTCGTTTCGTAATCAAACACGTGTTCCCTTTAAAACGTTACATTTGAATTCTCTCTGAACATTCAAAACGTCCCGTTTTGTAAAGGTTTTAAAAACATTCCATTTCATCGTTTTTTCAAAGGTTATGAGAATGTTACATTTGAGTGTTCTCTGAACATTCTGAAACAAGTAACATTTAAAAAACCTTCCATGAACAATGTATAAATAATGTTTTTGTGCTAATGTTTTGAGAATATTAGTGGCTTTGAATGAATGTTTATTAGTACATTAGTAGAAGAACGTTTGTTCATAACTTTGGGAGAAAACGTTCGCTGTTAGTTGCGTAGTTATTAGTCTAATAACATGAAAAAGTTCTGCTCCAATTTATTTATGAAAATTATTTATTGGGTGCATCGATTCAGTAATGAAACTAATTCAGAAAGAAAGAAAGAAACGAAAGAAAGAAAGTGTACTGTGCATAAAGAACAAGAGAAAACAAAAAGCACACGTTTCATCATAAAAAATATTTTAAAATATTTATTTTAATTTTTTACATTTTATATTTATTTTTTTCCCCCTTTTTTTTGATGATGGAGTTGGTTTGTAAGACTATATGTGGCTGGTAATAATTCTGTCTCCATTTAGACTTCTTGTTGACTAATGTTCAAGTTTTTAGCACTGAAGATGGTCTGAAACGTGTGCTTTTTCTTTTCTTTTCTTCATGCACAGTCACTCAAAAAAAATTTTTTTTAATGTGAATCTTCAGTAAAAATCATTTTCAGTGGTCCTTGAACTTGTAGTCTAATAAACCTGCCTCTGTATATTAAGATGTTTTCAAGTCACTTTGAATAAAAGCATAATGTATAAAACGAATGTGGAGCAGCTCAGAGTTCATGTCAAGACTTCTGATCGCAGACTTCGAGATTTGAGCACAGACTCTGAGAATACAGAGTAGCATCTGAGATATTAAAGAGATCTCAGTGTGATCTTTCTATGCTCGGCTTCTTCTGACCAAGAGACATTTGTGTCTAAAGTAGAAAATGAAGACAAAAGTGTTTTGTGGTTGTGAAGAAGGATTTAAATTTTTTTTTAAATCAAATGACAATCAAAACTAATCACAGAGAACAAGAAAAATATGACAGAAACAAGCAAGCATGATTTATGCCTTTTCATGGTTCTTCAGTTGCTGCTGATGATTCTCGATGCTTCGTTGGAGGTTCTTCATTCTTTTAAAGCAGCAGAACATTGAACTTTAAAAGAACTGTATTTGCTTTGAACTTGAAAAGATCCTCTGTGACACCAGGCTATGAACACCTTTATTATTTAGAGCGTAATTTCCTTGCATGTTATATTGTCTGTCTGTATTACAGCATAGACTCAATCCAGGTTTATAAGAAATGTTTTGTGTCATATCTATTTCTCATCATGTTTGTATGATCTCGTCTGTGTGTTTGTGATGAAGACTCACGGCACCCTCTAGTGTCTCAATCACAACACTTTCTGAGAGCTGGATTTCATCACAAGCAAAGATTCACTGCCTTCCAGGCCAGTCAACTATATCTACACAAGATATGAATCCAGAGAAGACGGGAGATCACTTTATTACCATATACTACAGAAAAAGTAGTGCTTAGATGTGATCTGCAATGAGAGCTCCTGTGTTCTCATTGGTGGAGGACGAGTGGGCGGAGACTAGAGCGATCCAATCAGAGCGTGAGAAGGTGAGTCTCATTATGGCTGAACCAAAGAATTTGATTTGGAATTAAAAACAAGAGTTGAAAATGAAGACTAAATGTATTTTGTGGTTGAGAATGGTGATGGCTGAAAGGAGGCTTTTCAAAAATATGAATCAACTGCTTTACAAACGATACACTTGATTTGTTTCGAACGGCACACTAAAAACAGCACAAATATGAAAACATGATTCTACAAAAGAAGCATGCTTTTTCATTCAAAGTGTAACCAACATATGATTAAAGTCACTAGTTAGTGGATGATGTTATAGGGTATCATTCGATCAATCGTTTTTTGTTTTAATATTGAAATCTGAAAAATGAAAAAACGGCACATATTTCGTTTTTCAATTATTCAAACAAAACGAAAAAACAAGAATCCGGCTTAATTTTTCGTTTTTACATTCAGGGATAGAAAACGAATAAACAACTTGAATACATGTGGGCAGGAATGAAACGCCCCTCTCCGCTGATTGATCAACCAAACATTTAATAGTCCTAAAAAAAAACATAATAAGAGTCCTCCGCTTCTACAGATTCTTAACGTGTTTATTTCTACTACATTTTATCTCTTCATCAAACAGCCAGATTAATGAATGGCTTGACACAAACCATACTGAAGCAGAGTCTTTTGGCCCTAGGCATGCCTGTTTTATTATAGTTATCCACCCATTAAAATCTGTGTGGCAAAGCTGCGCGACACACTGCAGCACGGGGAGAATGTATTGACCACTATCAATTTATGTGAACATACAGTCATAACTTTTGTTTTAGACAATACGCTGCATTTTAGACAAAGGAGGAAATTAAATAATATTACAGATATGAAAATAAACGAGTTTGTGTAATTTACCTTCACAGCACATGTATTATTTTTCTATTTTGAGTTTTATTCATTGAGCACTTTATACAAATTTAGGAAATCATCTGTTTTTATCCCACTGGCATGGGACTATTTGTTTCAGTGATTGAATTTAGTGAAATGTGAATTTGACGTCATTATTTGAAGGTGAACTTGTTTGAGTTATAAGAACATATCCAAACCCTGAAATAACACTTCGAACAATAAGCCAATGTCATCAGTGTCAGAAATTAACTTTCCCATAAGGGGCAACTGATTTTCAGTTTTTTATTTATTTATTTAATTTAATTTTTTTACCTTTTACGTTTTTTTATGTCATTTTTAATGTTAAATTCTTACATTAAATAAATTAGAACAATATGACAATAGGCTGTTACCAATTAAATCAATATTCAATTTCCTGCATCTGAAGATGCTTTTAAATGTATTTACAGTTTAATGCTGATAAGATGGCTGTATGTGCATTTACAAATGTATAATGAAATTAGATTAATGTTTTATACAACATTTTTAATAGAAATATGAATAAAATTAAATAATACTTGAATTATGAAAGTAATATCGCCACTAGGTGGCTGTAAGTCATTGTGTTAATAAAGGATCCTTTTATTCAATCAATTGGTTCAAAATGCTTAATTCATTCATTTAGGAATAAAATCAAGCGGCTGTCTATAATAATTGGTAATTGAATTGTTGTCTATAATAATGGGTTTTTCAAAAACTGATTCATTTAGGAATGATACACCACTCTATGCGCCTACTGCGAGTCAGTCAGGTACACAACGGTTCTGTGACTTGGGTTTAGTTGGCAGAGAAAATAACAATTGTGTATGCCATCAGTTAGCTGGCCAATACTCCATATTAATTAAATAAACTCAGTTTATTGTCTAAAACTACCTGTGTTCACATAAATTAATAGTGGTCTGCGCTTGTCTACAATACATTCTCCCCGTGCTGCAGTGCGTCGCGCAGCTTTTCCACACATATTTTAATGGGTGGATAACTATAATAAAACAGGCATGCCTAGGGCCAAAAGACTCTGCTTCAGTGTGGTTTGTGTCAAGCCATTCATTAATCTGGCTGTTTGATGAAAAGAAAGATAAAATGTAGTAGAAATAAACACTTTAAGAATCCATAGAAGCGGAGGACTATTATTATGTTTTTTAGATTTTTTTTAGGACTATTATTATGTTGCAATGTTTGGTTGACCAATTAGCAGAGAGGAGCGTTTCATTCCCGCCCACATGTAGAGATCGAATATTCAAGTTGTTTATTCGTTTTCTATCCCTGAATGTAAAAACGAAAAATTAAGCCGGATTCTTGATTTTTCGTTTTGTTTGAATAATTGAAAAACTAAATATGTGCCCGTTTTTCATTTTTCATATTTCAATATTAAAACAAAAATTGATTGGACGGAAGATACCCTGATTTTGAAGGATAACGTGATTCTCTTCACCTCTACTGAACTCCAAAAAATAAAAATAAAAAGATGTTCTTACTCAGTATTGTTGTCTTGTTTTCCAGCACAAATATCTAAACATTCTTAAATCAAGATACATTTTCTTGAAAAGCAAAACGACTATCAGAATCAAGTGAGTTTTTGCTTAAAACCAGAGCAAATATCTGCCAATAGGGTCTAAAAAAAAGATCTTGTTTTCCCTTTGAATTATGTTTAGTTTTTGAGCCCATTTGCAGATATTTTTTGTATTAAACTCACTTAATTTTTTTATTTTATTTATGCATTTTTGTCAGAAAACAAGACTTAATATCTAAAGTAATTTTGCTTCTCAAATAAATGTATCTTGATTTAAGAAT
>JADLZN010010948.1:0-72257 GCA_018155175.1 Sinocyclocheilus anophthalmus
ACGCCCTTCTGTGAGCTGCTGTTGTTACAAGGCTGATGGGAATGTCTCACCATTCTTGTTTCATTGTTTCGAAAAAATTATCCAAAGTTACGCACAGTAGCAACAATTGCCTGCAGTGTTAGCATGTGTTAGATCAACTGTAAAACAAGGAGCATATGGGGCTGGTTGCCTCCACATGACACTCCTCTGGAGAAAATGGGCACTAGCAACTTATAACTGAGAGGATGAGCAGCATCTGCAAAGATCTAAATGAAATAATATAAAAAACAATGCATTGTTACAATACAAACTCATGATATGTAAGTGCTCCAGTGTTTGTGAGGCTCTGGCCTGTGTCACAATTCCCTCGCTCACTCCACAATAATTTCCTGTTGCTGTCCTCTATCTGAACTCATAAAAATGTTGAAAAGCCCCAAAATATATATACTGTATAAAACATGATCCTATTCATACAGACCTGTGACACCAGTGAAGCATTGTTTTTGCTCTGGGCCTCGTGGCCATGAGGAGAGAGATGTACTGCTTTTTGCTGGTCTAATAGCAGCATCTTCTAAAGTTAGATTTGATTTAATTTGTGCTGAGCTGAGGAGGATCATGGATAGGACAGAGAGAGCGTGACTAGAGAATCACATGAAGGGGATCATTAATTAAGGATTGGCCTGATTTCACAGTGGAGATAATGCCTGTGACTATCTATGTGTATCAGTCCAGTAAGCCCATCAGTATTTCTTTCTTTCTCTGAGCTTCATTAAAAAACAGGTGATTTTTCTCCACCTTTGTCTAACAAAGTTTTTATGATGTCTGTTTTGATTACACCCTACACTTTAGCCACATTTAAAAATGCCTAAATGTCATTACTTGCAGGCTAACTTCACTTTTCTGAGCCATTTTTGCCAGTGTTTTATTTTTACTAAATGGTCCCAAGATGATTGTTAGTGGATGTATGAAGTCATTTCCCCTCATGTGAACAGTGTTTTATAACTAGAAAGTTTCCAGTGACTTTTTATCTTCATTTTCAATACGCAACTTCCTATTCTTTTTTCTTTTGAAATGTGGCCTAAAACCTGTTTTGCCTGAAGTTTGTTTGTGCTGTCATTTTCTTAGAATAAATGCCATTGTTTTGATATTTTGTTACACAGTACTTGCAGTGATATTTGCTTAAACATACATATGTATGGAGTATCCAAATTGGAACACTTTTGTCTGATTATTTGTCATTATATTAAGTAAATAAAAGTGGTATTTTTTTTGTTGTTGTTTGGCTAAGGCTGAAACAGAGATAACCATACAAGCTCTTTATCGTTTCTTTTAAAATTTATTCACAATGTCTTTTTTAGACCAGTTAAATAGATTTGCTCATTTCTGCTGAGCCCTGGAGACATTTCCATTTCTAAATCCACTCGCTGGCTTAAAGCTTTATTAGAATAGACTGCCAGTTCTGTCTGGCAGGTTGGCATGAATCATAGATAACTATGAAAAAAAAGTTCCTCAGAACATTTTGGAAAAAAATCTTCTATTCACTTTTCTCTAAGCTCTCTAAGCACAGTCACAGTCCAGCCCAAATCTGCTGATTCATCTGTGTGCATAGCTCAAAAATTTTGCTATTGATTTATTTCTAGGTATATTTAAGTTATTTCAGTCAATTTGATATGCAGAAAAAGATCATTACTGTTACTTGTTCACCTATTATGCAATTATACAGTGAGGCTATTTATTTATTGACATTTGATTGCAGATTTGGCATTGATTACTGTATGTGTCATTGACTATTAGAAGGCTATTAGAGTAGGTAGAGTCGACTGGATGGTTTAGGAAGATTAGCTTACAACGTCAATTGTGAACTAATTAATATTCATGAGCTTAGTCTTTTTTAGAACGTTGTTCCAAAGTACATGTTACTTTTGATCATAAAGGCAGTCAGATGACTGATCAAACAAGGTTGCTACATTTTTAAATAGATATTTTAGTGTGTATTTGTATCAGTGATTCCTGTAATTGCTGTGAATGGCTTATAAGAAGGCGTAATGAAAGATCAGTGGGGGAGGTGAGCAGGCCTGCGCGAATAGCCAACAAGCGGTGCTTCTATTTTTGTTATCTAAATGCAGCTTGTTATAAGTTTACTTGTACTGACCTTCGAAAATCTTCGACCTGATAGTGCCGACAGCTCCATTGCCCGAGTTCTGCAAAAGTCCTCTCCAACAGTGCCTCAACACCGCCGCTGCCATGCTCTCACCCCCCGCCGCGGAAATAACGCGAGAGCATATGGGTTACCATGTTAACAATTGCACTGAAATAACCCATCGCGAGATTTTGCAGTGTTGCCCAAATATACTGCAAATTACACATTCAAACCCTCCCTTTCACTTTTTTTTTGCATCAACGTCCTGAGCTGTACTACTCAGAAACATTGTAAAGATTATTTGAAAGATTATGATAGTTTGAGCAACTACAAAATCTGTTCAAAGAATTGCATCCCTGACTGAAAGAATAAGGTCAGAGCACCTCTATCCAATTTCTGACCAAATTTGCAAGACTTTTCCAGTAGCTTGTTTTACTGGATAAGCATTTTAACACTCAAAAACAATTTCTAGCCAATGCAATATCTAAGAGCTAGGTGCAAACAGGGAAATGTATAGTTGCTATAGAAATGTCGGTGCCTTCTAAAGATTTTATTAAATTGTTATGGCTTTTTCAGGCCTGGAAATCACAATTAAATGGGGGGTGTGTAGAACTACAATGTTATGAGCTCATGGAAAAGGAAGGGGAAAATGGCGTATAGACAAAGAATTGAGTGGATGGTTGTTTTAGTGTGTCACACATTGTAGTATTGTAGTCACAGTGTTTTTTTACATTTGCATCTCACATTTTCAACAACATGTCATAGAAAGTGCTTCAGAAAATATATAAACTCAGTAATCAATAATTTAATTTATAAATGTATCAAATGCCTGCATGTAACAGCTGTAGGGAAGACATTTTGAAAATAAAACCAGACTCTACATATGCACACTCATGTAACTTAAGTGATGGATGTTATCAG
This sequence comes from Sinocyclocheilus anophthalmus, assembly GCA_018155175.1. NCBI lineage: Eukaryota > Metazoa > Chordata > Actinopteri > Cypriniformes > Cyprinidae > Sinocyclocheilus > Sinocyclocheilus anophthalmus. The sequence continues at coordinate 3,041 of JADLZN010010948.1, forward strand.
GTACAGTATTTCATCCTAGAATGCTCAACACTGGTTCCTCATTGTCCCATCAAAGTGCCTCTTTCCATCCAGGTAAAGCATAGACTCAGAAGAGTCCAATTAGTTGAGTACAATATCATTTTAAATTGACCATAAAAAAGTTTATATATTGTGCTTAAAATAATTTTATTGATTACATAAAAATATTATCAAATTACAAATAATTATTAATATATTACTTATTTATAATAATATATGTATTTATAAAAATAAAATATTTGTAACCTCCATAGCTTTGTGGGACAACAGCTGGGACATCCTTTTCAAGACAGAAAGTGAAGTGAAACACATTGGTGGTGTTGTGCTGCCGGGTCAAAGGATCAAGCACTTCTGAATGAACCCTGACCTGGACGTACATTCCCTCTGTGTAACAAACCTGATTAAGATAATCACAGTTTTGTTAGTGTGAATAATATTCAAATAAGCTGAAACAGCAAAAGTTACTAACCTGAGAAGACAGCAGGAGCAAAGAACCAATTTCTACTGGCTTACGAAATAAGATATCATCCACAGCCACCACAGTTGGTCTGCAGCCACTGAAAGATACAACCATGTTAACAATGAACAACATTTTCACACAAAATATTCAACACGTGAGGGAAAGCAGTTTTTTTCCTCTTACGCAAATGCACAGGCATTGGCACGACCAAGTTCATAGGCCTTTCTCATCAGAAAACCACAGAATATCTGGTTGAAGATATTTCTTTCCTGTATAAAGAGCAAATTATATTAGCATATATGAAAACAATATATATATATATATATAAAAAAGTATTTTTACCTATGGGTGGCAAATCTCGAGCCCCTTCTCCAGTTTGGCATCTCCATCCACCCCGAATTTTGTGGTTAATCCGACTAAGAAACTACACAGTCTGACCGAAAAAGAAGAATTTTTAATTATACCATTACAAAAATTAAAGGCACAGATTTTTATAACCGTGTAGTGTAGTGGTAATAATGGCGCCGACGATGATGGCTGCTTCCGTGGCGTGATCCGCAGTTGTTTTTCTGTTTTTGTTAGTTTGTCCTGTCTTTAGTTCTATCCCTGCAATCAGTTTCACCAGAGACGAATTGATGGACATTCGGAAGTACACACCACCCGATATTTCACCAGTTTTCGACTATTCGGATGTTTTGCTGGACATTTTTGTCGGGAGAGCTGCGGCGCTGATCAAGCGCTTCAGAACGCGCAGACGGGGGAAGCGAGCCGGCGTGCTCGTGAAGCTCAGACAGCGCGGATTCAAAACGCCATTGCCTAGCATCCATCTGGCAAACCTCAGCTCTCTACCCAACAAAACAGACAAACTCATTCTGCTCTCCCGGACAAATAAAGATTTTTCAAACTCTGCTGCTCTGTGATTCACGGAAACCTGGCTGAAAGACGCAATCCCGGACAGCGCGTTGAGTCTCCCAGGCTTTCAGCTGTTCAGAGCAGACCGCGACACAGAATCAACAGGGAAATCACGCGGCGGCGGGACATAATTTTACATCAATGAGAGGTGGCGTACAGATGTAACTGTGTTAAAGAAGATGTGTTGTTCAGATCTAGAAGTGCTCTTCATCAATTGCAAGCCGTTCTATTCGCCGCGAGAGTTTTGCTCATTCATTCTCGTCAGAGTGTAAATTCCTCCGCAAGCGCACGTGAGCTCAGCTTTACAACAACTCGCTGATCTGATCACAGACACAGAACAACAACACCGGACTATGTTTTAATCATTCTCGGGGACTTTAATAAAGCAAATATTTCCTGTGAACTGCCAAAATACAGATAGCATGTTACATGTCCCACCAGAGACTGTAATATATTGGATCACTGTTACACAGCAATAAAGGATGCATATCACTCTGTTCCATGGGCAGCTTTGTGGCTCTCTGATCACTGTTTGGTTAATCTTTTACCGACCTACAGGCAGAAACTGAAATTAGCTAAACCTGTTTTAAGGATTGTTAAAAGATGGACTAATGAAGCAGAGCCTGCTTCTACTTTACTGATTGGAGTGTTTTTGAAGCTGCGGCCACCGATCTGGACGAGCTCACAGAGACGGTAACCCTTATATCAGTTCCTGTGAAGATATGTGCATTCCTATCAGGACTCATTTAACCTACAACAATGAAAAACCATGGTTCACTGCAAAACTCAAACAGCTCCATCAGGCCAAAGAAGATGCCCACAGGAATGGGGACAGAGTCTTGTATAAACAGACCAAATACACACTAGAAAAGGAGATCAAAATGGCAAAGAGGAATTATTCTGAAAAAAAAAATTAAATTCTCTTCCAGTGACTCGGCATAAGTGTGGAAAAGTCTAAAAGAAATCACCAACTACAAGACACCATCCCCCAGCACTGTGGAGAATCAACACCTGGCAGACGATCTGAACGAGTTCTACTGCAGGTTTGAAAAGACACCCCAAACCCGCCCTGAACACCTCTCCACACAAACATTCACACCTCCAGCAACCCCCCTCACCCCCACACCTGCAATTCAGATCAGCAAAGAAGAGGTGCACCAGGTCTTCCGGAAGCAGAAAAGTAAAAAAGCACCAGGCCCAGATTGTGTAACACCAGCCTGTCTGAAATCCTGTGCAGACCAGCTGGCCCCCATCTTCACACAGATATTCAACAGATCACTGGAGCTGTGCGAAGTCCCTTCATGCTTCAAAATGCTCCACCATCATCCCCGTCCCAAAGAAACCCAAAATTACGGGACTTAATGACTACAGACCTGTGGCTCTAACATCTGTGGTCATGAAGTCTTTTGAAAAACTGGTGCTGGCCCACCTGAAGGACATCACAGGACCCTTGCTTGATCCTCTTCAGTTTGCCTACAGAGCAAAAAGGTCTGAGGACGATGCAGTCAACATGGGACTGCACTATGTTCTGCAACATCTAGACAGACCAGGGACTTTTGTGAGGATCCTGTTTGTGGACTTCAGCTCGTCCTTTAACACTATCATCCCAAACCTCTTCCTGCCCAAACTATCTCAGCTCTCCTTGCCCACCTCCGTCTGTCAGTGGATCAGCAGTTTCCTGACAGACAGACAGCAGCTAGTGCGGCTGGGAAAATACACATCCAGCACCAGTACGATCAGCACTGGAGCTCCTCAGAGTTGTATTCTCTCCCCATTGCTCTTCTCCCTGTACACCAACGACTGCGCCTAAAGACCCCTCTGTCAAGCTCCTGAAGTTTGCAGATGACACCACACTCATCGGCCTCATTCAGGACGGTGACGCGTCTGCTTACAGACAGGAGGTCGAGCAGCTGGCTGTCTGGTGCAGTCTCAACAACCCTGGAGCTCAACACGCTCAAAACAGTGGAGCCTAAGATGACCGTGGAATTCAGGAGAATCCCCCCTGCACTCCCCACACTCACCATCATGGACAGCACTGTGACTGCAGTGGAGTCATTCGGGTTCCTGGGCACCACAATCTCTCAGGACCTGAAGTGGGACATTCACACTGACTCCATTGTTAAGAAGGCCCAACAGAGATTGTACTTCCTTCACCAGATGAGGAAGTGCAACCTGCCTCAAGAGTGCTGAAACAGGACACTATCCGCATCATTGAATCCATCCTCTGCACTTCAATAACTGTCCGGTTCAGCTCAGCTACCAAATCTGACCTCAGAAGACTTCATAGGGTAGTCCGGATTGCTGAGCGAATTATTGGTACAACCCTCCCTTCTCTCCATGAACTGTACTTATCCAGAGTGAGCAAAAGGGCTGGCAGAATCACTCTGGACCCCTCACATCCAGCACACTCCCTCTTTGAACTGTTGCCATCTGGTCGACGCTAAAGAGCACTGAGCACCAGAAAGACCAGACACAGGAACAGTTTCTTCCATCAGGCAATCCATCTCATGAACACTTGACAATAACCGTGGAACACACACTATTTATTCACTCATACATTTATTTATCTAACACTCATACTCAGCCTACACCTCAAATCTGCACATAATATACAGGAATTAATAAAATTTTTTTTTTTTTTTTTAAAACAACATGTCTATGTAATATACCTGCACATACAACTGTCAATTTATATATTTTTATTCCTTATTTATTTGTTCTATTTTTTAATATCTGTGTTTTTTGTTCTGTCACTGTCATTCTGTTACACTGTGGAAGCTTCTGTCACGAAAACAAAATCCTCGTATGTGTAAACATACCTGGCAAAAAAAACTCATTCTGATTCTGATTCTGCTAACTGATCCGCGGTGTCTAGAGTGTTGAGGAACAGGTTGTGAATGAGAGTCCTCTCCTCAGCTGCAGGGGCCACTTTCAGAAGAGAGGCTGTGCTCAGCTCCACACGCCTCGTCTTGTTAACTGATCAATATAAATTTGGCAATAAAAGCTTTTTTTAAAGGGGCCATATGATGCGATTCCAATTTTTCCTCTCTCTTTGGAGTGTCACAAGCTCTTGATAAAGAAGATCTGTAAAGTTGCAAAAACTAAAGTCTCAAAACAAGCACATATTTATTTTAAATTTAATAAGGACCACGCCTCATAAAAAAATGACTCATGTAAAAACGCCCCCACATATCTACGTCACTATGATGTGGGAAGATTTGCATAATACCGACCAAATGTTCATGCAAAGAAAGGCGGCACAACTTTTATTCTCACTGTAGTATTGTAGCCACTGCCGCCATGTCGTGGAGACGCTGTGTGTTTCGTTGTGAAAGCGAAACTACTTTGTTTGGTCTTCCAAAAGAGGACATGACTATAAATCAGTGGTTAAGTTTGTATTTACAACACTGTTCCAGAAAAACTTTAACCCAAATATTCAGATGTGTGCAACACATTTTACGGAGGATGAGGACTGTTTCCTGGGAGAGTAACCTACAATACCAGTGTTCTGACAAATAATGCTGACTCACATGTAAGTACATTTTCATATTTAAAGAATTTGCCAATGACGATTCAAACACGAGTTTTGACGTTAGTAGCGCTTGTTGTTTGTCGTTTCTCTGATCACAAATGGTTTTATGTTTATGCGGCGTGATGCAACGCAACGCGTAAAAAGACAGTATAAGTCATTATAATCAATAATTATGTACCCACTGGATGCAACAAAATGCCTCGTTTATAATGCGTTTTAATGTTTTTGAATCATCGCTCAGGCCTGACACGGCATCACAGTATGGTAAGGGGCGTAACATTTCCGTCACACGCTTGAGGTATTCGGCCAATCACAACGTACTGATAGCTAGCCAATCACAGCACACCTCGCTTTCAGACCGATGAGCTTTGTAAAAATAGACGTGTTTCGAAAGGCGGGCATAGAGGAGAAACAAGAATGTACAGTATGTGGAAAATAATGTGTTTTTTTAACCTTAAACCCCATAAACACATTTCATTACACCAAATACACAAAATAATGTTATTTTTTAGCAATGTCATATGACCCCTTTAAATAAAAAATAAAGAGAAAAAAAAAACAACTTAAAGTAATGTACCCTTTGCATAAATATTCATGTCTTAATAGTTAGCATTTATCCCAAATGTAATGATCAAATCTGCAAACCTGAACACATTTTAAAATATTTTTAATCTATCGAAGGCTTCTTTTGTTAAAAGACAAAAATAAAATGTACTCACTTTCACCCTGACGAAAAATGGCCTCTTCCTCCGGACCTTGAGGCTTGAGTGGGTTTAGAAAAGCTACCCTAAAAAAAGAATGTATGCATTAGCTCACAGACACAGCATATCAATTTTAGACATACTGATTACATCAGAGAGCTGATACCTTTTATTTTCAGGATCTCGAGCCACCACGACAAACGTGGCATCTAATTCATCTAGGTACTGAGAAAACAGTGCAGTTTATTTTAAAGGTACTCTGATAATACTATACAGTATACAGGGAATACATTACTAAAAACTGGAAAACAATACCTGACACATGTGCATTGCAGCTTCTATTGAGGTTTTGCCAACCCATGTCACGTGACCTGTGAACTTGATGTCACAGTCTGGGTAGATGATGTTTTGTCTCATGTCTGAGACACAATAACAATAGCATATGAATAGATAAATAATAAAAAGTAGAGTATGAATACATATTTTTAATTTAATATCTAATAAATCTGAGTGGAACTAAATTATGAATGAATGAAGCAGCCGTATGAATAATCTTTGTTAATAAATGATGCAATACCAATCTTGTGACAATAGAGTGGAGATCTCCACATTCCATGTGTGAGAATAACAGATGAGCACTGAGAAAGAGACAGCTTGATACCCTGTGTTCATGTGATCATGTAAACAGTTATTCCAGCATACATCACTCAGAGTAGGGCTGGGGCATCTATCAATATATACATTATATATATATTTATATATACACACTGTATGTGTAAGTTTTAACACACACACACAACAACATACATAACCATACATATACTATATATCGGGATACAGGGGCATCTCAATAAATTAGAATGTTGTGGAAAAGTTCATTTCTTTCAGTAATTCAACTCAAATTGTGAAACTCGTGATTAATAATCATGCACACAGACTGAAGTAGTTTAGTCTTTGGTTCTTTTAATTGTGAGATTTTGGCTCACATTAACAAAAACCCACCAATTCACTATTCAACAATTAGAATATGGTGACATGCCAATCAGCTAATCAAACTCAAAACACCTGCAAAGGTTTCCTGAATGGTCTCTCAGTTTGGTTCACTAGGATACACAATCATGGGGAAGACTGCTGATATGACAGTTGTCCAAAAGACAATCATTAACACCCTTCACAAGGAGGGTAAGCCACAAACATTCATTGTAAAGAAGCTGGCTGTTCACAGAGTGCTGTATCCGAGCATGTTAACAGAGAGTTGAGTGGAAGGGAAAAGTGTGGAAGAAAAAGATGCACAACCAACCGAGAGAAACCGCAGCCTTATGAGGATTGTCAAAAAAAAAAACCATTCATGAATTTGAGTGAACTTCACAAGGAATAAACTGAGGCTGGGGTCAAGGCATCAAGAGCCACCACACACAGACGTGTCAAGGGATTTGGCTACAGTTGTCGTATTCTCTTGTTAAGCCACTCCTGAACCCCAGACAACGTCAGAGGTGTCTTACCTCAGCTAAGGAGAAGAACTGGACTGTTGCCAGTGGTCCAAAGTCCTCTTTCCAGATGAGAGCAAGTTTTGTATTTCATTTGGAAACCAAGGTCCTAGAGTCTGGAGGAAGGGTGGAGAAGCTCATAGCCCAAGTTGCTTGAAGTCCAGTGTTAAGTTTCCAAAGTCTGTGATGATTTGGGGTGCAATGAAATCTGCTGGTGTTGGTCCATTGTGTTATTTTAAAACCAACGTCACTGCACCCGTTCACCAATAAATTTTGGAGCACTTCATGCTTCCTATTGAGACCAGCTTTTTGAAGTTGCTGATTTCATTTTCCAGCAGGATTTGGCACCTTTTGCCAAAAGCACCAAAAGTTGGTTAATTACCATGGTGTTGGTGTGCTTGATTGGTCAGCAAACTCACCAGACCTGAACCCCAAAGAGAATCTATGGGGTATTGTCAAGAGGAAAATGAAAACAAGAGACCAAAAAATGCAGATGAAGGCCACTGTCAAAAAAACCTGGGCTTCCATACCACCTCAGCAGTGCCACAAATGATCACCTCCATGCCACGCCGAATTGAGGCAGTCATTAAAGCAAAAGGAGCCCCTACCAAGTATTGATTACATGTACAGTAAAGGAACATACTTTCCAGAAAACCAACAATTCACAAAAAAATGTTTTTATTGGTCTTATGAAATATTCTAATTAGTTGAGATAGTGAATTGGTAGGTTTTTGTTAAATGTGAGCCAAAATCATCACAATTAAAAGAACCAAAGACTTAAACTACTTCAGTCTGTGTGCATTGAATTTATTTAATACACGAGTTTCACAATTTTGAGTTGAATTACTGAAATAAATGAACTTTTCATACATTCTAATTTATTGAGATGACTATAGTATGCTATATTGTATGTTACGTATGTAGTGTGTGGTTAAACACTTTACACATTCAGTGTATAATCTATATTATATATATAGTGCTAATTTTGCAGTAAATCATCTGTATGTATTTTGTAACAATAGCTGTTCTATCCAGATCATGTATTTTTCAAGGGACTGTAAGAAATCACTTATATATATACCTGTACACACACACACACACACACACCGTATGGTCAGCTATCCTTGTGGGGATCCCATAGGCGTATGGTTTTTCTACGGTTAAGACCGGTATCTGTTGGCTACACCAACCCTACCCCTCAAAGGAAACTTTCTAGATTTTCAAAAAACTTCATTTTGTATGATTTATAAGCTTTTGTACCCGTGGGGACCACAATTTAGGTCCCCACCGTGACACGAGTCCCCATGAGTCTGTGTGTAGTCAGGTTTAAGTCCCCTCCAGGATATATAAACCAGTACACACACACACACACACCACACACACACACACACAATGTAGAGGTGATTTTTTCCCACTTCCTCGAAAAATACATGATCTGGGAAGAACAGCTATTGTTACAAAATACATACAAATTATTTACTGCAAAATTAGCACTAATTAAAAATTTTTTTTGTGTTAAATTAACACAAAAGCAACATTTAAAAATTATATGTACTTGAAGGTGCCAATATAAAAATATGAAAAAAACATGAAAATGATACAAAAAGTGCAATCTTCAAACAAAAAGTTTTGATTGTTGCAACAACAAAGTGAATTATTTGAAAAACAAAGAAACTCATGATGAACAAAGAAATACATTTAACAGAGAACAAGTGGCAGGTCTATTACCTTGCATTTACACTCCAAAACGTAATGCACAGATCTATTTTGACATACAGTATCTGATTTTTTGCCCTGCCAATCATTACATTTTCGGATTCAATCCCAAACATTACTGCATACACGTTATCCTGATACCTTTGTTGGCGATATAAAATTAGGAAATACTATCAATAATATTTGATGTATCGTCCAGACCTAATCTGTACTACCTTCTAAACAGTCCAAGTCCTCCAAAATCCTACCAAACCTGTGAAGAAAACAGAGAGATATAAAAATCAATTATACATTTTTAAAATTTATTTTTAAAGAGCAAATAATAACCAAGCTGCATGTGCAGAGTAATGGTCTTTTAGCATCTGACACTGTTGTGAGAGTTGAGGTATTTCTCTCTCAAGGCAGGCTGGAAACCCAGAGGAAGATGCGCCTCTATCATACTGTCCTTCATTCTTTTTGGAGGCAGTTCATCCTGACTCTGAGCAAGATACTGGCTTAGTGATGTACGCTCGGCCAGCACTTGCTGATGATCTCTGTGTTATGGAGAAAATACATCATAAAATGTAAATTTCAGAGATTTGTCGAGCTGAACTTTTAATTGATTTGCATAATATTTAATGAGTGTAATATGTTACATCAGGAACATACTGCCAGTTGGTAGATGCACCGACTATTTCTTTCAGCCGGTTGCGAACTGTGAAATAAAAAAATAAAAAAGACCAAAATGAGACATCACACATTAAAGTGGTTAGCCTGTCAGTTTTGGTATTAGAAACACATACAGATAAGCTTTACACTAAAGAGTTGGTCAATTTAAGGTCAATATTATGACAATGGCATTACTAAAAAAACAATTTTGTTAGTCTTAAAGGATTAGTTAACTTCCAGAATAAAAATTTCCTGATAAATTACTCACCCCCATGCCATCCAAGATCTTCATGTCTTTCTTTCTTCAGTCGCAAAGAAATGAACCCTCGATGGCATAGTGTTGCCCTCAGGCAACAAACCACTTTTTTGGACCTCACACCCCCCCTTTAATTAAAAAAATATATATATACACACACATATCACCTGACATGTCTGTTCAATAAAATGATGGGCTGAAGTGGGTGTAGCCTTTTGTTTGGGGATGGAGCAGTCATTTTAGGAAGCAAAGCTGCATGGGACACAGTGACACAAATTGGTAAGATAAATAGCACTGTTTAACATGTTTAAAATTAAATATCTTTATATAAAAAAATATATGCATGTGCATCAATATGTAAATAAGTATGTTTGATTATTAAAATACTTTTTTGTTTTTATTTATATATTAAAACTGTGTTTTTTTTGTTTGTTGCCTCAGGGCAACATTGTGCAGTTAGAGCACTTTTGTTCAGGCAATAGGCCTATCATGCTAAAGTGTGGATGCATATTAGAACCATATGGTGCATTCAAGTGCTCCTATGAATTTTATGTTTACGAGCTCTGAAAACTCAAAGAATGTGCATGTGTGTAATTGATATTTATTATTATATTAATATTATGATTGGTTATTATGCTGCCAAGAGATAATCAAGCCTATCAGAAGATAAAGTAAGAAGAGTAGTGTTTTCTGGCAACATTTATATTCACACACAACAAACCAACACACACACACACACACACAACAACACACACACAGACCCAAGTTCATTGGATGTTGTTTCCAGTACATGGTAATATGTAATATGAGGAACATTTATACATGAAGTGTTGTAATTAGTAGTAGTTTGTTTATTTGATTGTTTGATGTTTTTGATTGGTTTTGAATAATTTGTGATTGATGTTTATCAAAATAATAACTTTTTCTAATACATATACTGTATTGCTTGTTTTCTTTAATTCACATACATAGAAAACCTTGGTGTTTTAGTACCCTTATGGCACATTGTTGCCCTGAGGCGACAAATTTTATGATAGATATATTATCAGGGATCCCCAAGCTCCCAAAAAAATGAGGTGAAATATTTTCTCCCCCATGAATAAAAAGTCATGCCATAGAGGGTTAATGTTTTTGAGGAAAACATTCCAGGATTTTTCTCCATATATTGGACTTCAATGGTGGCCAATGGGCTGAAGGTCCAAATGGCAGTTTCAGTGCAGCTTCAAAGGCTAACACTAATTCCAGACGAGGAATAGGGCATCTTATCTAGCGAACTGATCAGTCATTTCTTAAAAAATAAAAATGCAGATACTTTTTAACCACCAATGCTCTAGAAATAGCTCGGACTCACGCTTTCCTAGCACATTGGAAAGGTAGGGGAGAAAGAGTACCGACAACAATGTTACAATGCGAACGTGAAAGAAAAGTCACCAGTCACTTTCTTAAAAAGGTAATAAAACAACGATGTCGATTTTGAAGTTGGAGGTGAAAATGAGATGAAGTTTTTCACCATACCCTACCTTTTTGAATCCAAGAGTACAACAGCACGAGAGATAACCGCGCCGTGACCTTCCAACGTGATTACATAATGAGTGAAATTGCGATGTGGATTAGTGTGGTTAAAAAAGGATATCATTTTTTTTTAACACGATGATCGTTTCAATAGATAAGCCCCCTATTCTCGGCTGGGGATCGTCGTTGAGCCCTTTGTGAAGAGGAACAAAGCTGGAATGTTTCGCCAAAAACCTAATCTTTGCGACTGAGACAGACAGACATGAACATCAGTAAATAATCAGGAAATTTGTATTCTGGAAGTGAACTAATCCTTTAAAAAAAATAAAGTCTGAAGGGGGGAAAAGGGTAATGGGAACCCATGGCAAAAACCAGGCGCAAAGGACAGGATCAACAGGACTTGTTTCAGCAGGTGCTAATTAAGGACACATAAGGTACACAAAGAGGGAAAAGCATATCAGAAATGAAAAACATCAGCTATACTCAAGGCTACATGCATGCATACCTTTAAATAACAACAGGAGAGCGGACACATGCAGACATTAAGGGAGTCTAAGAATAACTTTCAAGAGCTCAATATGCATTCAGAATTAATAAAGGGGAAAAAATAGGCAAGGAAATTTACATTTCTTCCAGTTCACCATTTCTTACAAGAAGAAGAAAAAAATCATTCTCCAAGAAGTGACATCATTGTTGGTGGGAAAACAATAAATGTCTTTAACTATTAGCAATGGATTTTTAAAGGTCTGCTATATATTTTTATGAAACATATTCAAAAGGTGCTGCATAACTTGTCTAGCACTTACCTTCAGCCATATCAGGAACCTTCCCTGCACATGAAAACTTCCTGCACGTGAAGGACACGGCAGACTTCAGGACCCTACACTCTTAAAAATAAAGGTGCTTCACGATGCCATAGAAGAACCTTTTTGTCTAAATGGTTCCATAAAGAACCTTTAACATCTGGAGAACCTTTGTTTCACTAAAGGTTCTTTGTGGCGAAAAAAAAAAAAAAACTAGAACACGTGTCTTACAGATACATTCGAGTCAGAAGATACAGATGTAACCCTCACCGTGGACATATTTTATTGTTCTTCTCTCACCACTTTGTAGAACAGCAGGAACTTTCTTCAAATCAAAGACGGATCTGACCTTGCAGACGGTCTCATTTCGCTTCCCGATCCTCCACGCACCGTACTAATTGTTAAGTGCGCACTTTTAACGAACAACAATCAGACGGCCAGTTTCTAGAGGGGCTACTGAGTTTCTAAAGTATTACGGTTTAGAACCTTTTTCCAAGAGATAATTGAGCAATAGAGGTGAAACCTAACATGTTGGCATACAATTACACATGCTCTAGATTGATATATGGGATATATACAAAATAAGTAGGAAAAAACATATTTACTCGCTGTCTCAACGTGACCAAATATAACATATACAGCTATCGATCACACTTGTAATTTCATGAGGTTGTCACTCGGTGGCAGCAACTGTCAGGACTGTGTCCTCAGTACAACGTTTTAAACAAATAAAAGAATAGTACACATTTTTTTAAATGGTACACTCACATGTGATGAAGACTCCAGTCATAAGCACCACAATACAATTTTTACTTTTATTTATTTATTTTTATTTTACATGGAGCGGGTCGCCTCACGGGGACCACAGTTTAGATCACATGACCAGACCAATAGCATTGGACACTTTCGCTCATGGAATAAATAAAGAGAGAATATACCTCTGCAATGTGCATTACACATAAGGCAAATGTTAGTCCACTAATACAGATGTAAATAAGCATATTTAATGTTCTGTATTTATAAGAAACAAACAAGAATACTCATACAAACGTAAAATAATATAAGTATTTTAAAAATAAATGATGGCAAACATATTTTGTGAACAAAAACATTGAGAAGGCATGCATTCGTTGGCCATTCCGGTACAGGTAGTGTGTACATGAAAGGCATTATAAATCTCCCTGAACCTACCTACTTCCTTCCATATCATTTTTTTTTTACACGTTAACTTCTTACAGAGTCCATTCTAGGTTCACACTACCATCTTTTGCAAAGGTCCATGGTTGTTTGTTGCATTTAAAATAATAATGCAAAAACGGATGTTTATATACAAGCCAATTTGTCAGCATTCTGAAACATATGCAGATATAACAGCAAAACCTGATTCTTATTCATACTGTGCGCTCTAAACCAAATGTGTTAGGTAAAGTTTTTGGAGTGTTTGGTGAGGCAGTGCTCTCATAATTTGATCTCAAGTTTCAGATCTCCTTGTTTCCTTTTAAGGAGATCAAGGAAGGAAGACGGGACTTATTCTTAGAATTTGTGCAGATACTGTATATAATTTTCCAAGGTACCAGTTGTTCATGAATCGCTTTGACTGCATTCAGATCAGTAACAGTACAACCAAAATCACTTAGTTTAAGAGTTTTGTCATATCTCCTTATGAATGGCATTGTAGTGCAAACAGAACATGGTCTGTTATAAGTCTTAATGACTAAATAGGTTCAATATTAACACAATCAAGATGCAAAAAAAAACAACAACAAAAAACAACACCTTTCACTGCAAAACCATTTCACTAAATGCTCCTCTCCCACTCTAAGTTTAAAATTGTGAAAAATAATATTTTACATTTATGTAAAATGCAGCGAACAATAAAAAAAATATTGTGAATATAAAATGAATGGAACTAAAATATTTAACGTTTCATCCCGGCACATCCCAGATGCTCAACCTTGGCTCCTCATGGTCTCATCAAAGTGCCTCTTTCCATCCAGGTAAAGCATAGACTCTGCAAATGGCAACAATATTAATTTACAGGTAATACTATTAAAATACAAAGTAACAATATTTGTAAAAATCTGTATCTAACCTCCATAGCTCTGTGGTACAACAGCTGGGATATCCTTCTCAACGCAAAAAGTGAAGTGAAATACGTTTGTGGTGCTGTGTTGCCGGGTCAATGGGTCAAGCACCTCTGTGTGAACCCTGACCTGGATGTGCAACCCTTCTGTGTAACAAACCTGACACCACAGTATTATCATCAATCTTATTCTGAAGGGAAAAAATGGCTACAAATGAATGCATTTAACAATTTAGAAACCTGTGAGGACAGCAATAGCAAAGAGCCAATTTCTACTGGCTTTCGAAATACGATGTCATCTACAGCCACCAGCGTTGGTCTGCAACCACTGAAATATACAAATACAGCCATGTAAAGGAATGGAAAGACTTCTTTACAGTAAATATTCAATAGATAGCAAAGGGGAATCTCTTACGCAAATGCACAGGCATTCGCCCAACCAAGTTCATAGGCTTTTCTCATCAAAAAACCACCAAATATCCGGTTAAAGATATTTCTTTCCTGTATAATGTAAAGAATAAAGAAAGTCAGTGCACATTACGAAAATGTACTAATTGACAATGTCAGTTTCATCGATTAAGTATTGCAAAAAATACTTACTTGTGGATGGCAAATCTCAAGCCCTTTCATTTTGGCATCTTCCATCCACACTGAGTTAGGTGATAAAATACGACTCCGAAAGCTGACAGTTCTATAGGAAGAAGGTAAATATTGTTAAAGAAATGGGCAAAAAAATAAAGGCACAGATTTATAACTGTGTAGTGTTAATAAATCTGACCGGGTGTCTAGAGTGTTGAGGAACAGGTTGTGAACGAGAGTCCTCTCCTCAGCTGTAGGAGCCACTTTCAGAAGAGATGCTGTGCTCAGCTCCACACGCCTCGTCTTGTTAACTGATCAATATAAAAAGCATCGGTCTTGCTCTAAATGAAGTAGCAATTGTGATTACAAACAAACAAAAGCGCTACTCACTCTCTCCTTGTTGAAAAATGGCCTTTTCCTCTGGACTCTCTAGTTTTAGTGGGTTTATAAAAGCTGCCCTGGATAAACAGTACACATTTACAGACACAATTCAGCAATCATAGATTTGTCGATCATACCAACAGGTTTAACGTTACCTTTTGTTTTCAGGATCTCGAGCCACCATTACAAATGTGGCATCTAATACATCGGTGTATGCCCCATCATGATACTGTGAAAATGGTTTGTTTAAGTTCAATGACACTTTTATGTGCAACATATAATACATGTTTCATAAACAGACTTTAGGAATACCTGAGACACATGCATTTTAGCTTCTATTGAGGTTTTGCCAACCCACGTCACATGACCCGTGAACTTAATGTCACAGTCGGGGTAGATGATGTTTTTTTTTTTTCCTCATGTCTGTGAATTAATACCCACTAAATTTAATGAATCAAGTTAAACAACAACCAAAAAAAAAAAAAAAATTCTCTACCAATTCCAGAAGTACTACCAATCTTGCCACTAGGGCGGTGCGATATACATGAATTCTTTTTCAGCTCCTTTATTCATGTGTGAGAATAACTATATGATCACTAAGAGACAAGATGAGACGGTATGTGATAAGACAGAGCAAGTTATGATCAGCCAATACTGCTGTGATTATCTACATTGCCTATTTAAAAAATAAAGGTTCTTTATTGGCCTCTCTAAGATCACTGCTAACCTTTAACATCCATGAAACCCTTCCATTGCACAAGAGGTTACACTGAGAAAAATGGTTCTTTTAAGAAATGTTCACTGAAAAGGTATTTGAGGAACATAAAATGGTTCTTTAATGGCATCACTGTGAAAACCCGCTTTCAGAACCTATATTTTGAAGATGTATTTATTACCAGCTAAACTGTCCAAGTCCTCCAAAATCCTTCCAAACCTGTTGAGAAAAGGGTATTTAAGCAAAAGAAAATGTACTCGGATCAGAATGAATATTCAAAAATGACTGGCTGTGAAGTTTGATATTTCTGAATGCCACGATTATGACAAAAATTATAATTGTCGATTATTCCCTTTAAATTGTAATTGCAATTATTTATTACAATTATCACAATTTACACTGAATGATCTTTTGAATAGTTTTGTGTCACATTTTTTTATTAAAATAAACAAGCTGAAAACACTAACTGAAAAACTTTTATTGCTTTTCTATAGCATTAAGGCTCAAATGTCAACTATACATTGTTTTTCTTCTTTAAATAAAAATAAGCATGCTATTATAACGTTACACTAAAACTCAGATTAAAACAATGGAAAACCCTTAAGATAACCTGTAGAAAGAAAAAAAAAACACATCAGAACAAGTAAGTGGACTTTTTTTTTTGTACTTGCTCCTTTGAACGATTACGTAATTGTGGCATCTGTAATTGTAATCACAATTAATAATTAAAGTAATTGTGCAGCTCTACTGCAGGTGAGAAGTGGTGGTCTTTTAGCACCTGACACTGTTGTGATAGTTGAGGTATTTCTCTCTCAAGGCAGGCTGGGAACCCAGAGGAAGATGCGCCTCAACTGCACTGTCCTTCATTGTCTTTGCTGGAAGTTCATCTTGACTCTGAGCAAGATACTGGCTTAGTGATGTACGCTCAGCTAATGCTTGCTGATGATCTCTGTACAACAAAATGGAGAAAATACAACATTTTATGCAAAGTGGTAACATTCTGCAGAAGGAATAACATATAAAAGTGTAAATACAGCAACATACTTCCAGTTGGTGGACGCTCCAACTATCTCCCGCAGCCTGTTGCGAACTGGGAAAATAAGGAGGAACAAAATGGAGCTTTAAATATGTACCGAGACATCACATAATGTATGTACTTAAGAGTAGTGTTAGAATGAAAAGCAAAGCAGCATTTGTATCACCCCATAATATAATATGGAGACACAGAAAAAAAACTAGTCAGCAGAAACAATGTATTAGAAAGGAACCAAGACTAGTCTGCATGAACAGGCCACTCACAGGGTGAAGGCATTTGAAGAAAAAAACACTAGATGTTAAAGTACAAAGAACTTCATGCACACAAACCATGAAATAACAGCAGGACAGTGTTTATTAAGCAACATGAGAAGAGACTTTCTGAGAATATCAAAAAGAGAGTAAATGTTCTTTCATTTTACCATTGCTCACAAGTAAAAATGTGTTTCCTGTGGGGACATAAAAATGGGTCAGGAACACACACTGATGGGAAACTATTATAATGATTACAGTGTATATATAATAATAATAATTAGGCAATAATTTCATGTGAATTATGAGAAGGAAAGTAAGCGCTCAAAGTTTCACCGTGATAACTAGTACACACACTGACAATATTTCATTGCCTTAGATTGACTAGGTTAAAAGTGTTGGGTGGGTTAGGAGTTAAACCTTTTATTTATGAATTGTTTAAATAATTACCCTCAGCCATATCTGCTGCTTTCCCTTGTCGGCACATCTGACCAAACCCTCTGCACATGAAGGATGATGCAGACTTCAGGACCCTTTACATAAAGCAAAGACATGGGAGGAGAGAGCTGACTTGAAAAATGTACTTCACAAAACTGCTAATGGTAAAATCACAAAAGTATGAAACCCTTAATTAAAGAAACTATGTATATAAAAAAAGGTCCTATTGAGAGACCAGGCTGGTCTGGAATCCTTCATGCATGAAATGATGAGTTCACAACAAATGCGTGACGCAAGACAGAACTGTAAAACTCACCGCGGAGAAAACATCTCCCTTGTTCTTGTCTCGCCACTTTATTGTATAACAACAATGATTTCGTGAGACATACAACAGCTCGCTTCTTGCATAAATGACAAATTTCTTAACTGAGTGATTTTCACTTCCTGGAACGCAGGCGCGGCCGGTCTACCGTACTAACCGTTTTAAAGGCGCATTTAAAAGATTTCTTCCTCACTAACCGGCCAACTTCTACCGTAATTACGGCCGTTATGTTTTGGAAGTTTTCAATGTTGTCAGAGAGACATAAAAATGCTAAAATGTGGTCTTAAATCAAAATTTTACATGGATTTACACGTCTTCTACAGTATTCAGGAGGAAATGTCCTTCAAACGAACTACATTTCAGTAGAAAATACATACATTCCTAAAGTGATATTCTATAGTGATAGTTATTACGGTAACCAGACCCCTCCCCCACCGGCAAATATATGCCCGAGTTGATAAACATACATTTACTAAAGCCAGGTGAACACAGTGGGGTCAGCTGCTGCATGCGATTCCCATCCAGGAGAAGCCCAAACTTGACAGCGGAGGGTAATATTCTGGGAAGCGAATGAAGAAACACCTTTTGCTTCTCTTCACATATAGAGGACTAGTGAGAAAAGGGAAAAAGAGTAAAAGAAGAAAATGTCCAATTTTCATTTGCGTAAAGCGGAGCCAAAAGACGTGCCTGACATATTGCGACTCATAAAGGTAGATTTCACACCGGTTTAATTGCATGTGTAGCCTATATTTGAAGTACATTATTTAGGGTAGCAGAATATGCTGTAGAAACTTTTAAAAAGTGTATAAATATGCCTTAAAATGAGTTTATTTGGTGTGTTGTCCCATGTTATAATATTAAAAGTTAATGTCACACCTATTATGATTTTATTTTAATGTTCAATTATTTCAAAAGGTCTCATGATATTAATAGAGTATCCAAATATGACCCTGCATGAAAACAAGCCCACAGAACTTTCAAACAAGTTGAAGTTCAAACAGCATTCATTTCTGCCTTCTAAAGGAACTCGCCAAGTATGAAGAAATGGAAGACCAAGTTATATTAACTGAGAAAGGTGAAATTACATAATGTATCAAATGTTAAATTTGATAAGTAGTTGGCCTGGAGTGACAACAAAAGTTCTGTTTAGATCTGCTCGATGACGGTTTCGGAGATCACCCGTTTTACCACTGTGTGATCGCAGACGTGCCAGCTGAGCATCAGAAAGTCGAGGGTAAATATCAAGACAAAGATGATCTTTAGTGAACTTCAACCTGTTGAATAGCGGAATAGACTACCTGTTTAAAGGTAGACCAATAGAAACAAAATGTGATGTTGAACGTTTTATCATGTCTTTTTTTTAAATATATATTCTTACTTTCATGCATAAGCATGTAATGCATTTGTGTAAGACACCAGTGTTCACTTACAGGTTATTCTGTGATTGGATTTGCCATGTACTACTTCACCTATGACCCTTGGATTGGCAAACTGCTGTACCTTGAAGATTTTTTATGTAATGAAAGAGTACAGAGGTAAGGGTGTGTTATTAAGGTGTCTTATGAAACTAGTTGCTTCCTAAATTCCCTTGACCAGTTTCATGCTTCACAGGTTTTGGAATTGGGTCTGAAATCCTGAAAACCCTCAGTGATGTAAGCCATCCTGTTTACATTTGTTGTATGTGCAGTTTGCATCATTAAAGACAAAGATGGATACAAAACTGTGTAATTCCTGACACAAAATTAGTTTAAGCAAGTAGTTTCAAACTTAAAATAGACCACAGAAATGTGTTTTATGTTGTCTTTAAATGATTTTATGCATTACACATCTAGACGCAACCATAAACAGTTCTGTTTCCACCTGCAGACAGCCGTGAAGAATCGGTGCAGCAGCATGCATTTCATCGTGGCTGAGTCCAACAAAGCATCCATTGACTTTTACAAGCGACGTGGGGCTTCCGACCTCTCGCTGCAGGAGGGATGGCGACTTTTCAGGATCGATAAGGAGAATCTCCTGAAAATGTCTGCCTATGAGTGAGCTGTGCCGGAGTTCAAGTGTTCAAGGAGAGACTAGGGATGGCTCACAACCATTGTTTAGTTTAAATAATACTTTAATCCTTACATAAAATGCATTTAAATACACTGTGGGTATTAATCATATTAATAAACAGCAATTTACTCTGAGATGACGTTACAGTGCTTGTATTTATCCTTATATTTCAATCATATTCTGTAGTTTGTATGTCAGAGTATATTACGAATAGTCTTTTATTTGTATCCAATTTAATGCACAAAAAATAAGGAAAAAGTCATGTCTTGTATTTGATTATATGCAGGGCCGTTGCTAGTGGGGTGAAAGGTGGTGACAATTATAGGGGACCCCAATGCCCAAGGGTCCCACTAAATCCAGTAGTAATGCTATATATTCCACTACTCTTATATGAATCATTTTAGGATATATATTACAAAGTCAGCTTGTATGCCTGAGAGTTTAATGAAAACCTCTAAAACATGTAATTTAGTTAAAAATGCTTTCCAAATATCTCCTCTCTCCCCTCCATAAAAATGGTTTAGTGTGATGTTAATTATTTCAGCTCAGTCAGCTACAAAAACGAGAGGGACCCAACAAAATCGCAAGACCCACCTCAGCTAGTGAAAAGAACCAATCAGAGTTCAGGCTCATCCGAGAACAGTTGAAGTTACAAGTAAAGCTACAGTGGAAATGAGACTGACTGAAAATGCTGGGTACCAGTAACGTCATGAAAAGGAGAGGGAGGCCAGAAGGAGAACAGTTCTTTTGCAAGACAAGTTAGTGCACTGTAGGGATGTCGTTGTGATTGGACGCCGTGCACCTGATCATTTCGCTGCCCGATTTACTTTTGCAGGAATAGGACACCTAAGTGCTGCTGCCCGCGCCGTCATGCACATCTCATTATACTGGAGCTCACCGGCCGAACGATTGCACGAGTTCACATGGATTGTTTCAGATGTGATAGCCTATATTTAAGATAACAACACCATTGAGAAAAAAAAAGTAGTAAATTAAAAACCGCAAATACAACTCACTGCACTGATGGACACATTTATTAACTTTATTTAATAAAATATTATCTTCATCAAAAATGAAGACTGATCATTTTAAGTGGTTTTATTTTACATGTGACTGCATTCTTTCACATTCCTGAAAGTTTACCTCACCTGTTAGGGGGCCCGCATCAATATTTTTTCAGGGGGCCCAGAATTCCCTAGCTATGGCCCTAATTATATGCATAAGTTAACACCTTCAGGCTTTCCTCCCAGTCATAGTGGTCAAAGTCATAGTGATAAAAACACAGACGACTATCTGCACTGAATAGTGAATGACCACAGAATGCACTGTATAACTTTCCTGGAGAATACTGTACTTTGCAGAAGTCACTGAGTTGTTGAAAAATGTCTGGAATTTTCAGTGCAAGTCAGGTGTGGAAGCACTCTTTTTCAGGTTGGTCCAACTGCTTACTGCTGCAGTGTACATTTATGTGCAAAAGTACATTTATACAGTGCACAGAAAACAAATATACAGTCCCAGTAAACACGACCAACATAATAATATAGCAAATACCAAACTGATCAGTGCACTGATAAGAGAACAGAATCCAGGTGCAAAGCAGGAACTCCTAATAAAACTTACTGCTGTGTCAACTTGATTTTTGGCTGGCTGTTTTCTGTGTCTTCTCAACCTAGAAAGAAAAAGGTAAAAGTTTACAGAGCAGCAAAAGTGTTTATTTTTACAACTTCTAGGATGATCTTAATGTTAAATAAATCATCACACAACAACCACAAGTACAACAATTTTCCCAACTTGACGGAGAACAAAAAATAAATAAAAAAGTTTTCTTCAAAGACAAAACCTTAAAAAAGCCTTTCCCAACATCACCTTAGAAAATGATTTCTTTCCTGAATGTCATGTAACACTAAAGACTGGAATATTTTAAATGATTTCACAATATTACTGTTTCACTGTGTTTTTAATTAGATGAACGCAGCTTTGATAAGCATAAGATTATTTCAAAAACACAGAAAAAAAATCTTACCAAGCCCATACTTTTGAACAATAGTTTATGTTTCTGAAGGTTTCTTCTGTTCCTCTTTCTTCTTCCTTTCTTCTTCTTCTTCTTTCTTTCTTCTTTCTTCGCAATGTGTCATAGTAAGAGGCAAATAAAAAAAAAAAAAACCTTTTCATTTAAGACATTTAGAGTGAATCTGCTCAAGACATTTGGCCTGAGGAACCTGGCTTGGAAGCGAAAAAACTTGTACAACACTGTGCCGAGTATCATATTTTTCCCTCACTGTGTCCTTGATGATGATTTTCCCCTTCCGTTCACCTCTCCGTAGCATCAGCTAAGTCTCCACCAAAACCTTCGCCTTCTAACCCCAGGAAAATATGCAGTGTTTTGTGGTCTATTAAAAGAAACAAAACAAAAAAAACATTAATTTTGAAAAACAAAACAAAACAGTCATTCATCTCCAATCACAGCAGTGGACAACGTCGATATTTACAGGGTTTATCATAATTAGATTGGTGGGTTTTTGTAAATGTGAGCCAAAATCATCACAATTAAAAGAACCAAAGACTTAAAAAAACTACTTATTCTGTGTGCACTGAATTAATTTCTTACAACGAGTTTCACAATTTGAGTTGAATTACTGAATAAATTAACTTTTCCACGACATTCAAATTTATTGAGACGCACCTGTATATTATTAATCTGTGAACAACCAATTGTAAAAAAACATGGCTCATTTATTCTCATCTACTTTTTCAGAGTGCTTTTCCTGTGGCGGCAGGAGGAGTCTACTCACTTTATTTGACTGAGCTGATCCATGGAAAAATTCTCAAAATATCCCACCACTTTCTAGTTTTGCACTTATAGACAGCCCCACAGGAAAAAAGAGGAAGGAACACTGACTATCTGAACACACAATTCACAGACTGAATTTCCTCCAGACAAGTGCTGTTAACATTCCAGGACACAAGTACAGTAGTTGATACTACATTATTCAAAACCTCAGTTACTGCTGTCTGTACTGGACAGCCTGATGAGAAACAACAACTGACTCTGTCCATCTGAACAGAAAAGAACTGTAAACTTGCCCTGGCAACAGAAGCGGCATGCTGTGGGTAGAACATGGAGGCGCTCAGAGCCATCAGCCCAGTGGGGAACATCAGCCTCTTGATTCTGCTGCCTGTCGGGACAAAACACAACAAAGAGAACCAAAACAGTTGTTAATAATAACACAAAACAGATGTTAGAGGTCAAAGACCTTATGAGCAAAATTGAACAAATAATAACGGAATATTTGATATATTATGTAATTTCATAATAATGGAGCAATAATCATACCTTTTGCTAAATAAAGTCCCAGAATTCCAGAGAATCCTATAACACCCACACTGGCATAGAACTCAGATGGAGGGTCATTCAAAAACGCATACATATCTGAGAAAAAAGAAATGCAATGCCGTTTCGTATAACCATGGAAATGTTTCGAGAAAAACAGTGTAAAAACAAAAAAGTAAAAATAAATAAACAATAAAAAAGTAGATTTGAAAAAAAAAATAGCTTGAAATACATAAAAAATTGATTAAAATAAAACTTTGATATAATAAATAAATAACAAAAGCATTAAAAATAATCCTAAAACAAATTTAAAAACATAAATAGATTAAGTAAATTTAAATAAATAATACACATTTGATTAAAATAAACAAATAAAAATACATAACACTACAGCATTATACGGACTATAAAAACTTATAAATCTAATTAAATTATTAATTCATATTTATTTTTGACATTATAAATTGGGTCTTTGTACATAGAAATCTATAGCTGCATTCTAAACTTAATGATAGGAGTCCTTCACATGAGTATGATTACATATGGGGGTCTGTGGCATCAAAAATGGAAAACCCCTGGTATAGATGAGTGTATGTTTGTGTCCGTACCTTTTACAATACTATGGGTGGTATTCACACCAGGCTCAACTGTCTTGTAGTAAGACTATGATTGAAAGAGAGAAACATTAAGGTATAAGAGATATTACAGATTAATTCAGTATCACAGTGATGAATTATGAGCATAATGATTGTGAAGTGGCTAGAAATGAACATAACTTGCCTGTACTTTCTCCACGGCAAAATGTGTATTTTCCTAGAGGTGGAAAAGAATCATAACGAAATCATGAAAACCATAAACTAAACATTATGATAATGTATAATGCATAAAATATGGAGAAGATACACATGTACTATACGTATAACATCTTATGCGTGTTGAGTACACTGTGTTAACAAATTCTGCATTTCTAAAAGTCATGATTTTCTTTTGAATCACTTCACTGAGCACTGTCAGTACAACAGCATACCTGACACCATGAAACATAAGGTTCCACTATCTTCCTCAGAGATGCTACACCCTGTTCAACAGTACCGACCTCGGGCTCCTCGTACCTCAGCTGGGTCTCAGGTGTGTCATAGAGTGAAAGCTGAAAAATATAGGGGTATTGTAAAAACCCTTCAACATCATGCCAATGACCTCCTCGTTCTACCCCACAAAAACCCAAAACACAGTGCACAGGAAGTACCTCATTAGTCATTAGAGTGGTGTTATTTTCTTTGGCCTGGCTTGCAGCAAAAACAGTGGCAGACATCAGGCCAAGGGCTCCGGGCACTGCCATGGGCAGCACCACCTCAACAAGGAAGGGCAGAGAAAACAAACATGAAACACGCCATAATGATCTTAGAAACAATGCAAACGATGTATTCATCTATTATGTACAAGTACTAGACAACTGAAATGACCAAACAGCATTACAAGGGAGCAAAAACAAACACAAAGGCATATGAGTTGCACTAAAACATCAGTTTCACAATGATTCAAGATGAGGCACATCACTCTCAGAAGAGAATTTTCTAGAATTCCAGACATGATATAATTCATGAGAAAACGACAATATTATAGTATCATGAGGCAAAATAAAATAAAAAAATATATATTAATACTATAAAAATACAAAAACAACTATCAGGTCAATACCTGGGAACAACACATAGTGTACAAATGTATATCCTGGGGGTGGTGAGTGCACTTAAGTCGCTTTGGATAAAAGCATCTGCTAAATGCATAATATACTAAATGACTAATAAGCTCCAGTTAGCTTAGCTAACGTTACATCACTGCTGCCACTCTATGCGCATCCTTAAAACAAACGCTTTACTGTATAATCTCAGCTTTCTTATTATGCATAATTATCTAAATTAATTACAAACAAAAATACAACCGTACTTCCATAATTTGAATTTATGTAATGAAAAAAAGAGTATCTTTTACCTTGGCTAGTGTCCCAAGATTTGGCATGATTTATTCTTGAGAACAACGTTCTTCTGCTACGGCAAGTCTGCGGGGATAAACTTCTCAGCGCCGTGTGAATATTTCGAAACGTTTTTGTAAAGAATAATGAATCTCACATTCTCTTAGTTGTTGATCAAAGCATTATTACCTGGGCCGTATTAAAAATTAGATGTTACGTTTTTCATATCTTTTGTGTCCCTCGTGTGTAATGACTTGAATAATGTTGTTATTGTAACACTAAAACTATTAAACATCGTTTTCGGTTATTTAAATAAAGGTGATGTAAAATAAAATATAAAAGTCAGATGAAAAACTTTGAAAATCAAAAATGTTGCCTTGACAACTAACTAATATAAGTTTAAGTATTACAATTCCTACTATTTTAAAATTACTGTTATCAAAACTAAAGCTGAAATAAAAATAAATTAAAGCACAATATAAATATTTAAATTACAAAATCACATAAAATTTCTAAAACTATATATATATCTATATATCTTATCGATATGCATATACTATAGTATATAGAGAACACTAAAATAACACTGGAACAATGAAGCTCACACCCGCATGCATTTTCTTAACACATCAACAAAATTTCAGTAACTTCATTTTAATTCAAAATGTTATTAATTTATTAACACTTAAAGACATAATTTGTCTGATGCTTAAATATAAATGTACTTAAAATCATTTTATTAATTGGAAAAGGCACTTCAAAACTTAATCAATATAGACATATAAATAACTACAATTACATTCATGACCCGAGAAATAGCCTACATACAAGAACTAAAGCACAAAGTATTTCATTTGTAATTTAATATTTCGTCCTTGTGTGTTTAATGGAGAGAAAAAAAATCAATAGACATACTTAAAAAGCAAGTGAGACCTAACAAACAACCAATAAGTAACTGGTGGTGGCACAATCTCAACATCTTTTGGAGTGAGTGGAGAATGAAGAACAATTCCAAACTTTTCTCTCAACAACTCTGTGATTTCCTCATCTGAAAGATCTGCTGTGGTTTGTGTAGCTTGTTGTCCATCCACTGAGGACAGACTGGTAATAATCGGTCTGCGGCCCCTGACTGTGATTCTTCCAGTGGGCAGTAAGAGTGAACACAGAGACTTGCAGAAGAAAATCGAGCCAGCAGAACTCTGATGGTCATCATACAATAACATGGCCCTCGTCACATCTCTTCTTTTCTTCCTCTGCTCTCAGGTTGAATTTGTCCGTTCCGTCGAACATTCTTCCTCTCTCCAACTCACAACAAACAAAAAAAAAACAAAAACAACCCCCTTATACTTTTTCCGCCTCATAATTCATTCATTTCCATGAAAATGAAGTTTCCCTGAGATCTGAGGCGATACACTCCGTGGCTCTTGAGGACTGTCGGTCTCAAGAGAGAGAGGGAGCTGTTATCTGGATCCGAACCCTACACCACAGAGCCATCTGTGTCCCTCCAGCCTCACCATCATGATGAAGTGGTCAAACGGAGGCCCGTAAGCACCGGTGAACCGATTCCTGGCCTGTGCGGAGAGAATAGTCACGTCGAAGCCCCTCTGAGACAGAAGCCATGAGAAGAGCCCATTATTCTCATAGCAGAATCCTCCTCGGCGCACGACGACGATTTTTTTTCATATAAAAGTGGCAACTCAAGCCTGACGCGCTCTCCGATATGAATGGTGAGATTCACAAAGGGAACTGTGATCAAGTGATTCAGGTGAACGTATCGCAACGTCTCCAATGTCAGAGGACATGGTCCCGAACAGTTAAATACTTTTCAACATCCATTGTTTTGCAAAGACCTCAGGCATGTAGTTGCTGGTTAGTTAGTCTAAGAAAACTGTAACCCAAATATAGCTGAACACAGCTACCAGGAACAAACGACATGAAGCTTTACACGTCCTTTAAGCAAGTTTTCACTTTGCATAGGCTGTGAACGCGGACTGTACTTTCTCGGAAGTCCAAGTCTTGTGCTCATGAAAATGTATAAGGACATGAAACTTTCTCATCAATCCTTTATTACCTGTTTGCTATGTTTGTAGAAAACGATTAAAAGTATATTGCAAATATACCAAATGAAAAAAAGTTGATTTTAAACAAATGTAGACGTTAATGGAGCTGTTCCGCTT
This sequence comes from Sinocyclocheilus anophthalmus, assembly GCA_018155175.1. Lineage (NCBI taxonomy): Eukaryota > Metazoa > Chordata > Actinopteri > Cypriniformes > Cyprinidae > Sinocyclocheilus > Sinocyclocheilus anophthalmus. The sequence goes on from JADLZN010010948.1 coordinate 30,420, forward strand.
TTAAGTGTTGCCAGATATCGCAAGAGCAACTCAGTTAAAAACAAAACAAAACAAAACCAAAATGAGCGATTGTTTTTTTTTATTTTATTTTTTTTAGAAATATTAGATAATAAAACAATAATACAACGAGGCTAAACGTTTCAAAATAATTTATTTTCAATAGTAATTGTTCCTTTCACAAAACATTAACATTATAATTAACATTAATAATTTTCCACACAGTCGACATCGATTAAAATCTCTCAAGCAAAAGCATCAGATTAACGCATCATTGGATGAGGAGCCAAGCAATAGCAAACCCAAAAACCGTTTTAAAAAAAAGTATTTATTTATTTTTAAATAATCAACCATCCACTTTGCTATTTATAAGCGGAAAAAACAAGCGATTAGATTCAATGGACATGGCAACAAAAGCTCTAGTTTACGCCCTCTTTGCTGGCATTGGCCAATCAGATCTCGGAGGACTTTTTGGTTTCTAGGTGATGCTTACAAACAACCCGTTGCTATGAAAAACACAGAGATGCAAGTCGCTGTTGTCTTATAAGATGGCAAAATAGTAAATATTATACTGTACTATATAGTATACATATGGTACCATATACGTTTATATTAGACCACATTTACAAAGAAGGACTTAACTACAATTCTGTATTTAAAATAAACTTAAAACGGTAGGTAGGTGTTTAGATGAAATGCTATTTAGTTCAACTTGAAAATTTAAGAAACAAAATGTTCTAGTCATGTAACGTTAGGCTATTAGTGTGTAGCTCTGGAAAAGATGCTGACTGAGCCATTTTTTCGTATTGCATGTATTGAATGATATTCTGACTTCCCAATGTCTTTTTGTGCTCTTTTGTGTTCACCTTCTTCCTGGCATTATCTTAAAATACAAGCTAAAGTGATGCCTCCTCCTGAAACAATGTACTGCGCCCAGCAGATCAACATCCCTCCAGAGCTGCCTGATATTTTAAAGCAGTTCACAAAAGCTGCAATCAAGACACAGCCACATGATGTGCTGCAATGGGCAGCTGAGTAAGTGTTGCTTTTTTAAGAAGTGTACTATGATACTGCATTAGATTGGCATTATATATAATGTATGTTTTATATGGCAATGGAAATATAATAAAGACAAATAACAACAATAAAACTGCTTTCTCTTTCAGCTATTTTTCAGCATTATCAAAAGGTCAGGACCTACCAGTCAAGGAGAGGCTTGAAATGCCAGTGGCAACTCAGAAAGCAGACACAGGGCTTACACCAGACCTTCTAAAGATCCTTCATCAACAGGTGTGATCCACTGTACCTCTTTTGTATGTTTTATACACAGTACAGCAGATGCATTTTTATGAATATTAATGAAATTTCTCTTGCATGTAGTTCGCACCAAAAGAAATCATTACAAAAGAGGAGCTTCTTCAGAAGTGGAAAGGCCTGTGCGTACCATGAACAGCTTGACCCAATCCTTGCTTCTTTGCAACTTCAGTGAAAATATAAATTGGATGCAGTTTTTTGGCTTTAGGATGCAGTGCGTTGGGTGGGTGAGTGTTCTATAAATATCTAAACAAAACTGTGTATTTAACCGTACATTAATGATTTGTTCATCCAAAATGAAAAGTTGTTGAAATTACCTCAACCCTCAGGGCCATCCAAGATGTAGACGAGGTTTGTTTCCTCATCGGAGAGAATTTAGGCATTCCATCACTTGCTCCCCAATAGGCTCCTCATGCGTTTTAAAAAATTGGGGGGTTTGGGGCCCAAAATCCATCAGAATTAGAGTTCAAACAGCTGAAAAAACATTACAGTAATCCACAATTAATCTGTGGGACTCCAGTCCATCATTAAGGCATTTAAAGCATAATTTCTGGCCAAAATATGAGCTCATAATCCATAATTATGGAGTTATGGAATCAACGGTTTGAAGTTAAAACGCCTTGATGGATTTGTATATTTAAAACATGCAGCTTTTCATCTCACAAGACATTAAATGATGCACTTTAGCCGTGTTGATTACTTATGTTTTTATCAGCTTTTTCTCATCTCTGTGGCACCCATTCACTGCAGAGGATCCACTGGTTAGCAAGTGATGTAATGCTAAATCGACCAACTGTTTTCTGATGAAGAAACCAACTCATCACCATCTTGGATGGCCTGAGGGTGAGTAAATTTCAGTAGTATTTTTTAAATACTTTTTTGGGAGAACACTATTCCTTATTATATGGTTGTGGTGGTGGCTGCATTGAGATGTTGTAATGAATTCTACTAACTGTGCTCTAGATGGAGGGTTGGGATTTAATGGTTCCAAAATTTCAGGTGTTTGACAAGAACTCGATTCACACAAGACAGTAAACGATGATACACCACAATGATAGGTGTAAATCAGTTCAAAGTTTGTAACAATGGAATGTCCGAAAAATTAGTGGGTTTTGAAAGAAGGGGTGTCACTGTACGTTTTCCCAAGACCTACAAGACACAAAAGCAACAAGAAGTGCTTTGAAACACGTATGTGAAATACTCACAGAGGACCCTGAGGGTGGAGCAGCCCAGATTCCTTTTGACACATTTCAGAGTCTGTACACATACTTGGCACATCTGGATGGAGAAATTCCTAATGAACAGATCGACAGCTTCTTGCATAGTTTAGAGGAGTATGCGTGAGTACACACGAATGCATTCAGCTTAACTTACCGCAAAACACTGTCTTAAAGTCGTAAAACAAATTTAAAGTATTATTTTTAATGCTACTAGTTTAATGGTTAATATATTTTTTCATATTACCCTGGAAAAAAACTAAAGAAAAATTGTATGATCAAAGGTGCCCAATTGTGGAGCAAAAAATGTGAAATACTCAATCATTCTGACAGCAGGTCGTTTGAGACAAAATGAGCAATAAGAGGCTTTATTGAACGAAATAGACACATTTTTGAAGGTGACAATTTCTTTTCTGTTTTACCTTTGTTGCCAAAGAGGTCTTTTAGGAGGACAAGTGATAAGGAATAAAATTAATGGCTTTGACATTGCTCCTTGAGGCAACTTCAAGACTTTTTTGTTAGAATTTACACCTGTGAAATTACAAAGCCTTCTGTTGTTTCTTTCTTTGAACCAAAAAAAAGTGTTCTATATTCAAAACTACTTCAAACAATAATTGAGAAGGTACGGACATGATTTAAAACATCACGTGATGTAATAATTGCATAATACAAGACAAAAATCTGAACCATTATTTTCTTTACACGTAAGACAATTCAGTCTATAACTGCAGAAACAATACCAGAAATTATCATTGCACTATAAGAATTTGTGTCCTGTGGGTGGTTTTGTTGTCATACTTTACCAGCACACCAACAGCAATCATCTTTATAAGTTGCATTCAAAGAAACATGATTTTATCCCCTGTATTCTATTTTAGCTAAATGTTTTTAAGACATTTTAACTCAGTTCAACAGCTTAGCACATATAATCTATTTATCTATTTTAACTCTTAAAGTGGTCATATGATGTTGCTAAAAAGAAATTATTTTGTGTAGTGGGTGTATGAAATGTGTTTAGGTGCGTGTTTAAGTTGCCCCGCCTTTCGGGGGGGAAGGGCACGCGTCGTTTTACAAGCTCAAGGCTGAAAGCGCGGTGTGCTGTGATTTGGCCGCTATCCTGGCTCGTTGTGATTGCTCAATACCTCCAGCGTGTGACGTAAATGTGACCCATATGTGATGCCGGTGTCCCAGCCTAGACCAAACATTAAAGTCCATTATAAATGAGGCATTTGTTGCAGCCAGTGGGGACATAATTACGGATTATAAGGACTTATACTGTCTTTTCACGCGTTGCATTGCACAGCGTAAACATAAAACCATGTCTGCATTTGTGATCGAGAAATTACAAACAACAAGCGCTACACTACACTGCCCAAAAAACTCGCTTTAAATATAAAAATTAACAATCCTTTAAATATAAAAAACGTACTTACAGCCTGCGTGTCAGAACAGCCGGTATTGTAGTCTACTCTCTCCTCTACCTCTCCCCCGGATCAGTAAACAGTCCTCCATAAAATGTGCTTCACACATCTGAATATTTGGGTTTAAGTGTTTTGGAACAGTGTTGTAAATGCAACTTAATCACTGATTTCTAGTCGTTTCCATTTTTGGAAGACCAAACAAAGTCGTTTCGCTTTCACAACGAACACACAAGCGTCACACACGGTGGCCTAGAGTGAGCGACGGCGGCCTAGAGTGAGTATAGCATAGGCGGCTGGCTGGAACGGCTTCGGCTGGCAGTATTTGTGACGAAGGAGCGTCCGGAGGCTTGCGGCAACTACATGTGACGACCCCGGGCTGGACTCCTCTTCGTCCACGGTGAAAGTTGATCCGGCGATCCACAGCGCAAAGTTCTTGTATTTCCTCCGCAACCAGCACGGACCAGCTCCAGGCATGACGAAGCGATATCGTTCTTTTTTGGAAGGCCAAACAAAGTAGTTTCTTTTTCACAACGAATCACACAGCGCCTTCACGACATGGCAACAACAACACTACAGCGAGAATAAAAGTTACACCATCTTTCTTTATGTGAACATTTGCGGCGTTATGCAAATCTCCCCACATCGTGACGTAGATATGTGGGGGCGTGTTAGAATGCGCCGTTTTAGGGGGGTGTGGCAGAGTTTTAACTTTGATAAAGAATATCTTTTTTTTTGAGACTTTAGTCTTTGCAACTTTTACAGATCTTCTTTATGCACCAAGAGCTGGTAACACTTCAAAGAGAAAGGAAAAATGAAATCGCATCATATGACCCCCTTTAAGACTTGATAGTCAGTAATGACCAAACTTTGTCTTGAATCATGTTATCATGACCACCAATTCATCTTGATAGTTAACATTCTGGTCAAAAGCCTATGTACAGTATTGTTATATATTTGGCTGTCCCAGATTATTTAACTGGTATTTCTGCTGTATGACTTTACATGTTATAAATCATATAAAAATATAAATCAACCTCTTTATAATTATTACATTTTTAGTACAAACATTAATTTAGTCAATTTAATTGGCATGCAGACAATACATCAGTAGATGCTTTGTACTTACCAGTTCTGCTTGGAAGTACATTTAATATGTTTTTTCATACGGTTTCAGCACTTTTAAAGGCTGAAATGAAAAGACCAACTGTGTTTGTAATTTATGTTATTTAAATTATGAATTAAAAAAATGGACATGGACTGTCACAGTTGGTACAGTGTAGTAGATAGGGCCTGTAAGTATATTGAAACATTTTTCAAAAGATAATCTTTTGTGTTTAACAGAAGATAGTCACAGGTTTGGAATGACATGAATGTGAGGAATTTTCATTTTTGGGTGTATTGTCCCTTTAAGTCTTAACAGACTGATGTCACTGTAACAACAGGAAAACAGAAAACAGTCTTTTTCTGCTGCTTTGCATGTCTGTATGTGTACCAGTCACTGATACCACTAAACCAACCCTACCTTACCACTGTGCTTTTTTTTAACTCTCAACAAACACAGAAGCAAAGTAAATGTTTGCTTCTGTGTACATGAAGAAGCTCAGATCTTCAATGTGATAAGACAACTACAAATTAAACTCCAATTCAAAAGAATTCTTATGAGTTGATTCTTATCAGTACACAGTTTACTGTCTTTAATATTACAATGTCACACAAACGCTAATATCTATTAGTATTCCTAGAAACAGGATCTCTAGAGAAAAAAAGTAGTCCATTCCTGTGAATACGCAAATGTTTGGAAGCATGCTAGTGAGTCAATATTACAGACACTGAAGCAAGAATAAAGAAATGTCACAAGTGTGTGTTTTAGAATAATGATGATAAATCTAAAGCAAATGAAAGTAAAAGAGAATTGAAAAGAGGATGTTTCTAAACAACAATTAAAAAGCAAGAACAGTTGTTTCAGAAGATCCGGCCGACTTGGATGCAGCAATCTCCTGTCATGATGAAAAAACAGATTACACATGACATTTGTAGACATTTAATTGGAAACTTTGTTTTTCCTGCTTTCAGAGAATGCCAAGGAGGAATGGTGCAACCTTCAAATTTGACACGCCTCCACAGTGCTGAGAAGCCTGAGTAAAATCCAGTACAAATGGTCCTCAGGTGGTGATATCTCACAACACGCTCGAAAACTACTGATCCTAGTTACTGTGTCTTGTGTTTGCCCTCTTTATCCTGTATATTATGATGTTATTGGATTATTTCACCCAAATAAATAATTGAATCTCAAATCTAGCTTGCCTGGAATAATGTTGCAAAAGTGAAAGAAGACAAAACAAAGCCACTGGAATATTAGGTGCTTATGCAAGCGATTTACAGTTTTCCCATTGATACTATAGGTTGGGGTTTTCAAAACCCTATTAACCTCACTTATTGTGGTTTTCATGCGCTTCTATTTGAAAGAAGCCATATTCTGTATGTACTTTAAACATTCACACATAATCTTTTTATATTGGAAACAATGACATGAACTACTAAATCACATTTTTGTCCTTGCATTGTACTGCACATTTGTCTTGTGTTTCAGAAAAGCAGTGGCACTGCAGCAACAGGCAACAGTCACCCAGTTAGTCTGATTAATTGCCTTTTAGAGGATGGAAAGAGGCTGTGTACTAATTTAGAAAACCAAAAGGAGCTACTCAACCGTCACAGACCTGTTAATGAAGGCTATTCTCAACATTTTCTCTGAAATGAACTGATTACCCATCAGTAATCAAGGTCATTTTAGATTAACAGCCCTTTCTGAATGCTGATACAGTCTCAACAGTGAGATGTTGTTCACTTCTTTATGAAAAAATATATCAAATTAAATATATTTCAGCAAGCATACACTTCTAAAAACGGTTAAAATTATACCGGACTCAAAAATCATGGTTGATACAGACAGAATATCTCAACACGCGCAACCAGGCCAAAGTTTAAAAAATCAAAACTTGCTGTGTCAATTATCTATTCTAAGTGCTTATTGGATGATGTACATTAGATACCAGATAACCTTTTACTGCAGCATAAAGTTCTCCCTTCTTGTCGGCTCTGAGGATTTATCAACCTAAGCAGCCAGGAGTGCTGAGCTAATGTAATTGTCTAAGCCGAAGTAGCCAGGGAGCAGCATGGTATATCATTTCTAAGAGCGATGACAGTTGGTTATAAAAACCCCAACCTATTAGCACTTACAATCATGCTTCTGTTGAAATTTGTTTATTATTTGAGATGTACAGATATTTTAATCATCCTTTTTAATAACCATTTTGGGGGTTTAGGGTTTGGTTGTAAAACTGGAATTTGTAAAATGTAATATAACTTTACAGAAAATGTTAGTAAGTGATTTTTCCCCCCCGAAATGATGTTAACACTCATGCTGTTCATATCTTGTGGCTATAGTCTGAAACAGTATTTTGTTTATGGATTGGCCTCATTCACTTCCACTGTAAGCCCCTCACTGTAACCCAGATTTGTAAAATGTAATTATTTATTTAAAAGAAGGACAAGTAGAAATAAATTTTTTTTGTGGTAATCAGCATTATACCCCAAATGCTGTCAATTGTAAAACGGATAAATATTATAATTAATATTACAGGGCTACCATGTAGTATAGTTGTGCAGAGTATATATAGTAGAATATACAGGACAGAATGGAGAGTGAAATTCTGCAGAAGTGCCATTGTGTCACTGACTGTAAAATGATAGTCATGCTTTGGCAGTTAGATAATGACTCATTTTTGGCAGTACAGTTTACTTGGTTGGTTTTTAAAACCAACAGTACTTCCTCTATAACAGATGTGTAACGGTCGAACACGAGCATACAAAGCAGTGTGGACTGCTGCACTGTACGTATGTTTGATTGATAAGATCACAGCTGCAAGTGAAGGGGATGGAGCCCAAGCTTCCAGCTGTTTGGGGCTAAACGACTCACTAATTAGTCACAGCAATTATGGCACTTATCTTAGAACTCCAAGGAAATGGGAGTGTTTGTGTCTGAGGATTGTGGAAAGAGCTTGTAATAGAGCACTCACATTAGCACATGTCTGTATGTGTATGGTGTAACTTCCCTAAAAAAGATGTAAATCTGAAATTGAAAGTGCTGTGCTTGTTTTCAGAATTGAAATGTGAATGACATCATCTGAAAAGAACTGAGGCGAAGAGAGCTGAGATGACTATGAGACATCCAAGGTTTTGTTAAATGTGAAGTCTAACAAAGGACCAAAAGTGTCAGAAAGTTGATTAATTACTCTGGTATACTGTCACACAGGGACATCCCCAACACAGCCACAAGCGCTGAGCAATGAAAACAAAACCTGGTATGGTATACAAAAACTAGTACTTCCAGAAATACCAGCTTCATCAGCTTTATTCTTCACATTTCATATAAGAAGTAATTAGGATATTTATATATGTAATCATATAAGTATCAATTTAATATATATTTTTAAAAAGGCAGAAAAAAAGTATTATCCAAAATAATTTTTTTTCTTTCGCTGTCGCTCTTTTCATTTTGATTTTTTAATAACAAATGACAGTTACATCACCTAGACAATTATGACCTACAAACATATCAAAATAATAAAGGAAATTTACTTTTCATGAGAGAAAAGTGTTTTATGTAATTTTAAATATTAGTATTATAGTGTATTTTTCAATAACTAGCCTAATACTGTAGTTTAGGGGAGAAGAAAAACTGTCATTGACCCATATATGCAAAAATATGTAGAGTGAGGGAGGAAGAAAAAGTATGTGTGTGTGTGGAGGAGCGAGAGGAGAGAGAGAGATTGTGTGTGTGTTGTGTGTGTTTGTGTGAGAGAGAGAGAGATAAGAGGGAGGAGGGAAGAGGGGATTAGGAGGGCATCTAATCGGATTATGGAGGCAGAGTTTTGTAACGCACGCGTCTATTTCTCATTTATCTTCTGCGGGGAATGTCCAACGCTTCCACCCTCAAAGCTGTTTGTTTGGAACATCACAATATCTGAAAAGTTTCTCCAGGAAACAAATTGCGACATTCTGAAGACTTTCATATTACATGGAACTGCAAATCTACTTGTTTTCGGTTTCCACATGCGTTTCTGATCGTCGCCGGGTGCTGCTGATGAACACTACATTGACAGTGGCGTTATAGAGTCAGCAGTTATCAAAATGAGCTGATAAAACTACGGTACGTTATTATTACATGGACACCAATTGCACTGCTTTGAGTGGGGGAAATGAAGGTCGCGGATACCCAAAAGATTTGAACCTCCGTTTGGAGATTAGACGCTTTTTAAAATAGCATTTTTGCTCGTTTGGTATCTATGATTTTAACGTAGGCTACCTAAATGGAGCTGAAGGAGACCAGGAGGTGATTTGAGGATTTTATCCTATTGGGGTTAAATGGTTCTGATAACGGACTGCAGGGATGGCGGAGGATCATCTCCAGGAAGGGTTAAACCACTTAGACATGCTAAAAGCGGCCCGATCTGTCCCACTATCGTGGAGGAATCACCTGATCGCGCGGGCGATGACGATTATGATGAATATCTTGGCTCGGTTGAGTTGGATGAGGACTTCGAGGAGTTGGATGACTTCTCTGAACTGCCGGATAACAGGAGTATCGTCTCAGATGACTCCTTTTATCCACCGGACGATGACTTTGTTGACTCCGAGAGAACCCCTTCCCCGGAGAGTCCCGCTCCGCTGTCCTTTTTCCAAGCGTGTCGCAACAACAACGCGCTTATAGTGAAACTCATGATTAGACAAGGTGTTACGGAGGAGGACGTCCAGGAGACGGACAAAAACAATAGAGTAAGTAGTTTAGGAATATCAGACACAAATTAAATTAATAATTAAGTACTGACACACTTTACAGTACAGTACGCATTCTATATCGCATGCTACAGGTAAAGGCGAAGTATGTAACAAAGATGTGAACGAGTCGTTCTCTTGAGTCGGATTTTTTATTTAAATGATTGAACAAAACCGGTCTGAACGATTCTTTCACGAATTGAATTGAATCAGGGGTGTGCGAGTCAGTCAGAGAAAGTGGATTTTTTCGGATCTGTCCGACTCGCATAATCCAGATTAAAGGGATGTTTCACCCAAAAACGAAAATTTGCAGTTTATTTACTCAACCGCAGGCCATCCAAGATATAGGTGACTTCTTTTCTTGAGCAGAAAATTAAAGATATTTNGGCTGGACAGCTGTAGATGCCTTTCTCATCAGCGTTGGAAGTTGGGAAAAGTGACAGAGTTTATCACCTCCTGCCCAGCCCACACCCGCCACACACTGCTTGTGTGACACCGCCTGTCACAGCACTGTCCATCAAACAGGACTCACCGCCCATGCCGAGTCACAGATTCCCCGTCACAGGAGGCTCGGAGACAAAATATCTGCTGGGTGATATATATCGCTGCTACCACCCTGTCCCCTCTGGCAACACAAACCTTTGTTTAACCCACATGGTTTGCTTTTCCTCCTTTTTTCGCAGCCATAGCGAATGCGTGTTTTCGGCAGGAACACTTTGTTCTGTGACGTATATCCCTACTGCACACTGTGATCACGGTTTGCTTTCTTGTTTTTATCTCTCTGGATAAAATCTATAATCATAGTTCGGTTTCAATAGGAGCACACCATCCTGGACTTCTGTCATCTGTTTTCCACTGCCTCGCTCCACGGAAAAGGGAAGCGACTAATTTAGTCTGAAGTACGCCACACTCTTGTGCTGTTGTTTAGGTGTGAATATTGCATGCAGGAAGACCACATTGAGAGGTTTCGTTAAATGACTGGATGCAGATGCGGGATGAGTGATGTTTGCATAGGTGGACAAGAGTGAGATTGCTGTTGAGAGTTTTGAGCTTAGTAGGTCGGCTTTGGCTTAACCTTTTCGACGCGGTAAGATCAACTGGAAGAAATGTGTGAAAAGACTACATTTGAGTTCAGTGGCTTTCCTGTGTGTTGGCATCAGGTGGTGGCGTGATATGCTCTAAGGCTGTAGTAGTTGGAGATATGTACGTACAGTGGCCCCAAAAAGTGGACATTTAGGCTGCAATTTAAAATGTATAAAGTGGCATTTTTTGTCAAACTATATAGCACAAGCACACTTTTTGATCAAAATATTTCACAGATTTCAATCATAAAGCAATAGACATATTGTTCAAAATGTAAAAAAGTCTTGGACAATTTTTGATTGTCAAACTTTGTGGAAAATGCTCATATGATAAACTATACCAGTGGTTATTCTGCTTGGACTTGTGTGCGATGGCAGTGAAAAGTAATTTTTTGTGTAAAGCTTTAGCATAATTTGTTTGCAGATGGTGCTTGGTTTGATATTATGCATCCAATACAATCTAAATCTGAGGATGTGAAATATGTGTTGTGATGTCTACGATAATATCATAATTGTTGTTTTAACGCTGTGCAAGCTAACATTATCAAATATTTCACTCACTTTGCAAAAACAAGCCTTGATAGTGCACACTTTCACTTCACAATATAGTCTAGAATGCAGTTTTGATCCCATCAAAATTCAAGATATGGGTCTTGAGTTTTTGTCTTTTATATTTATATCACATGATATAGTTAAGCATGCACAAGCAAGAGTGACAACTTTAATGAATATCAGCTCAAATGCAAAGTGGTATTTGTTTTGTACAACACTTCAATCAACAGTCAATAAGCAGTTAATATTAAGCAAGTTACATTTTAGACACAATTCCGTCAATATTGTCTGTTTTTCTTTTGCTCTATTTTGGCATCGGAAATAATTTGGTTAAGTAAATGAATCAGATGAGTGGTTTGAATGAATCTAGTGAGTCAATGATTCAATTACCCATTCATAAAAGACAGTCACTTGCTTTGTTCCTGAATGAATAAGCAGTTTTAATCAGTAGGTTGACTGAATGACTTAACAACTAACTCATTAAGACAGTGACTTGCCACCACCTACAGGCGGTTTTAGTTCATATTTAAAGGGGTCATATGATGCTTTTTTAAAGATCATTATTTTGTGTATTTGGTGTAACAGAATATGTTGACATGCTTTAATGTTAAAAAACACAATTTTTTCAAATACTGTACATTATTGTATGTTCTCTATGCCCCGCCTCTCTCAAACTTTTCGTTTTCTACAAAGTCCCTCCTTCGACAAGCGCAGTCTGCTCTGATTAGCCAGCTGACCCAGTGCATTGTGACTGGGGCGAAACCACCGTAATCAGAATTACCTCCTCTCCTAGGTTCACGAAACGGTCATCCATAAAATGCATTGCTGTTCTGTTGTAAATAATCTTAAAGATTCCTAAATGCATCTACTTTCGGAAGGCCAAATAAAGTGCTTTTGCTTTCGCCTAGAAACACACAGCAGTTCCTCCTGACAGGCTGGTTTTTTACTTCAACACTAACTGCGGTTACTGAAAACCACGCCTTCTTTCTTTGCATGAACATTTTGGGTGGCATTATGCAAATCTTCCCAAATAGTAAGGTAGATATGTGGGGGCGTGTTAGAACTAGCCGTTTTAGGGGGGGCGTGGCAGAGTCTTAACTTTGATAAAGATATCTCTTTGGTTTTGAGACTTTAGGCTTTGCAACTTCAGGGATTTATCTATGCACAATCAACTTGTAACACTCCAAAGAGAAAGGAAAACTTGAAATCGCATCATATGACCCCTTTAAAAGATCTTTTCGTTATTTGTTCGTTTTTTGTGGGGCCCACCGTATCGTGTGTTACTTACAGACTGAACAAACATACTCTGCTGTTCTCATACTCAAACACACCTCTCGATGATCTCCTCATCGCCAACCCGCTGTCATCCCTGTGACCTCTAAGGCGCCACATCAGCTCCGTCCCACTGCAGCTGAGCCATTCTATCCAGTCTCCTCTACACTAGATCTAAAGAGAGCCACTCTCCACCACCAACAAAATGAAGCAATATAAATTATAATTTGTAATATTTCAGTGGGGACCGGCTTGACTCTCACTTATGTAGATGAATAAAACATCATTGCTAGTGCTTATTGCCAATATGAGGTGGCTATAAAATGAGAACATTTTAAACCAATGTTCTTTAAACTCTCTCTCTTGCGGTGTGCACACTTCATTATATTTACATTTAGGTTTTCCAGGCAAATAGATCCCATTCTGCAGTCTGCTTATTGCATCCACCGCCGCTGTAGCTATATGATCAGTCAATGTTTAAAAGACACATTATGAAATGGATCATTTTCATAATTGTATTGTCTTATGCCCAGGCAGCTCACTTTCCCACCCACAATCCTCAGCTGGCAGCCTTCAGCACTGGACCGTAAGCATCAATTTGCAAAGCTGTCACACAAATGCTTATCAGCCAATGCCCCGGCCTTGGTCTTCTCATCCCTTAACAATTACAGATAACAAGATGAACACTAGAAATGAAAAGGCAGAAGTGCTGAGTGGGCCTAGATTGGAGCTGCATATCACCAACTCCTCTTCGCATTAACCTTGAGTTGATAATCTCATCACGGTCGTGCCTTTCATGATCTGAAGTATAACAAAATGGCTAAATTTTGGAGTGCAAGCAAACTGTGCTGCCTTGGTGAGATTATTCACTTCTTCCTAATTTCGTTTTGATGGTTGGTTTGGATCGATTTGATAGTGGGCCCTGCCAAGGAGTTAATTTTTTGTAAGCAGTAAATATTTATGCTGGTGAAGTAAATGGGACCTGTCTCTGGCAGGATGAGGCTATTCATGTAAACGGCTCTGTCGCCGCAGCATAACATATGGCGGAGAGTGTAATCCACTGTAAAAGTGTGTGTAGGCCTGTGATAATATTTTGATAGAGTCCATTAGTGGCGTGACTCTTTAAGCTTGATTTACAGAGGTGCTGTGGCACAGATGCAGGGCAGAGAGAGAGGAGTGGATGAAGGAGAGATGGAAAGGGTCAGAAATGTTTAAGCCAAAACATTCTCTCATTTCCTGTTAAATGGAACCTGATAACTCCAGATCTAATTCCAGTTGGGTTTTCTCCCCTCTCTTGATTTACAGGGAGACACAATACATCTTATTTATCACCATCCATAAACATAATGGTTGGGAAACGCCACACCTGAAAGAACAAGGCAAATTTACACACCGCATAACCACTAATGTATGCTCTCGCTCCTTATCTTCTCATTTCCTAGCCACAGCTATTACCATTTCTGCAAAACATGTAGAAGCTCTAGTGTTTCTTTCATAAAAACCTCATTATGCAGTATAGAATCAGGAGGAGAGAACAGGAGCAAGATAAGAGGAACATTCCAAAATGTTTGATGTCTCAAGACAAAACCAGCACTACAAACAACTCCAAATATTTGATGTTACCGCATTGATCAGCCTATTGTGAGATTTCAGGTTTTAGAGAAGTTTGTATGGAACGTAAAGGGGGAACTGCGTGTTCTTACACAAGATGGCACTGCATCGCCTCGGTGAGAGATGACTGCTTCAGGCATGCGATCGTATCTGCAAGGGACCAGCTAAGGGGAAGGAAGTTGGCTTTGATGAATACAATGACTTTAAAGACACAATAACTAACTTCAGCCATTTCATGCTACATTTATCAAAAATATCTTTATTTTACAGACATTACCTGAACATTGCAAAGAAACGTATTCTTGTAAGGACTAAAAAGAACGTTCAGCCAAAAATGAAAATTCTGTCATTTACTCGTGTCATTCAAAATCTGTATGACTTACTTTCATCTGTGGAACTTGACTTATTTTTCACCTTTGGCTGAACTGTACCTTTGACGATAGTTTGTTATTTCAGACAATATTAAAACAAAATATTTGATATAACGAGCTGCTTCAATCCAAATATTTTGGACCTGACATCTACCTATTTAAATGTAAAAAAATAAAAAAAATTATATATTATATATATATAAAGCTTACATGCACATATCAATAGTAATATAACAGAATTAATGTCGGGCTTAACAGGGTCATATTGACTAGCATGCAGGCCATGGTGTGATCAATAGTATGTAGGAGTTGGTAACACCTAAGATGGTTATATGCTGAAGACATGAAAATGTATGACAGTTAACAATTTTCATCTGTCCAGGGTGCTCCAGACCTTTGGCCCAAAACGTTGGGATAAGCTCCAGCATGCCCACGACCCTACAAGGAGAAAGCAGTTTGGAAAATTGATGGATGTATAAAATTTTCTTTGTGAGCAACACATTTTATCAAAGCTGTAAGACCAACAATTTCCTTTGACATAACATTCAAATCTCTGTGCCTGTGCACCATGGCAAAGCATGTTGGAAAATTTAGTTCTTTATATACAAACCCAATTCTCAAAAAGTTGGGACACTGTACAAATTGTGGATAAAAACAGAATGCAATGATGTGGAAGTTTCAAATTTCAATATTTTATTCAGAATACAACATAGATGACATAAAATGTTTAAACTGAGAAAATTTATAATTTTAAGGGAAAAATAAGTTGATTTTAAATTTCATGGCATCAACACATCAAAAAAGTTGGGACAAGGCCATGTTACCACTGTGTGGCATTCCGTCTTCTTTTTATAACAGTCTGCAAACACCTGGGGACTGAGGAGACAAGTTGCTCAAATTTAGGAATAGGAATGTTGTCCCATTCTGTCTAATACAGGCTTCTAGTTGCTCAACTATCTTAGGTCTTCTTTGTCGCATCTTCGTCTTTATGATGCGCCAAATGTTTTCTATGGGTGAAAGATCTGGACTGCAGGCTGGCCATTTCAGTACCCGGATCCTTCTACGCAGCCATGATGTTGTAATTGATGCAGTATGTGGTCTGGCATTGTCATGTTGGAAATGCAAGGTCTTCCCTGAAAGAGACGACGTCTGGATGGGAGCATATGTTGTTCTAGAACTTAGATATACCTTTCAGCATTGATGGTGCCTTTCAAGATGTGTAAGCTGCCCATGCCACACACACACATTCATGCAACCCCATACCATCATGCAGGCTTCTGAACTGAGTGCTGATAACAACTTCGGTTGTCCTCGTCCTCTTTAGTCCGGATGACATGGCAACCCAGTTTTCCAAAAAGAACTTCAAATTTTGATTCGTCTGACCACAGAACAGTTTTCCACTTTGCCACAGTCCATTTTAAATGAGCCTTGGCCCAGAGAAAACGCCTGCGCTTCTGGATCATGTTTAGATATGGATTCTTTTTTGACCTATAGAGTTTTAGCTGGCAACGGCGAATGGCACGGTGGATTGTGTTCACCGACATTGTTTTCTGAGTTTGGAAGTGGTTTATTCCCATGTTGTGATTTCCATTACAGTAGCAGTCCTGTATGTGATGCAGTGCCGTCTAAAGGCCCGAAGATCACGGGCATCCAGTATGGTTTCCGGCCTTGACCCTTACGCACAGAGATTGTTCCAGATTCTCGGAATCTTTGGATGATATTATGCTCATCTTTTTTGCCGCCGCATTGGGGGAATTGGTGTTCCTCTGCCCATCTTGACTTCTGAGAGAAACTGCCACTCTGAGAGTCTCTTTTTATACCCAATCATGTTGCCAATTGACCTAATAAGTTGCAAAATGGTCCTCCAGCTGTTCCTTATATGTAAAATTTAACTTTTCCGGCCTCTTATTGCAACCTGTCCCAACTTTTTTGGAATGTGTAGCGCTCATGAAATCCAAAATGAGCCAATATTTGGCATGACATTTCAAAATGTCTCACTTTCAACATTTGATATGTTATCTATATTCTATTGTGAATAAAAAATAAGTTTATGAGATTTGTAAATTATCCCATTCCTTTTTTACTCACAATTTGTACCGTGTCCCAACTTTTTTGGAATGGGGTTTGTATAGAATATATATATATTATTATATATTATATATATATCTATATATATACTATATTATATAAAAAAAAATTTTTTTTAATTTTTTTTTTTTGTCTAGTTTATTGACCCCATGGTGCGTCCTTGGGCTGGGTTGGGTTTGTGTATGAGGGTCCATTGTAAATATGTAAGTGTTGGAGATATCTCCCCTTTCTCTTCTCAGTTGATCTTCACGGACTTTGGACCAGACGGATATGGTTGCTCATAGGGGGTATTCCTTTGAGGTCAAAGGCTTGTGCATTTTATATGAAGGCAGGTGATGGCTGTCTTTGGTCGCTGTAAATTTGGGTGTGTATGCAGTCTTGAAAAGACCGGACGCATGATCAGAAAAAACAACAAACAAACAAACAAACAAAAACATAGAGCTTCGCAGCTAAAAACAGCATCATGTTTTGTGTAAAAATTTATTTCAGAAACATATTTGGCCTTGACCCTGCCCAGTTTAACAGACATCAAATAACAGCAGCAAGTAGATCAGGTGCGATGAGCCTGTAACCAGGAATATGAGAGAACAAAGACAAGGCCATGTTTTTGGGGTCAAAACTATCAGTCAGTTTATTTAGTCGAGCACTGTTTTAGGATAGCAATCTGTCAGCTTGTAATGTTTACCTTGACCTGTGCTAAAGATAGGACATATGCACTCGGCTTACACCTCAACATGCAAAACGACATGCCCAAATAAAACACACGTCATATATCATGTAATAAAAACAACAGCTTTTGAATTAAACCGAATTAAAGGGATATTTCACCCTAAAAAAAGGTTTTATCCATTGACTTTCATTGTTTGAACAAAAACCTTCTTCTGCTTTATATAACAAAAGTAGTAATTTATATTTTTCAAGATGTCTTTGTGGTCCACAGAAAAAAGGTCATACAGGTTTGAAATGACATTAGGATGAGTAAATGATGACAGACATTTCATTTTTGGTTAACTGTCCCAATTTAATATGTGACAAAATAAAAACAAAACAATGCAATGCACTGCATTACATCAGGTTAGCTACAGTTACATTTTGACACAATATTTCACAATATTATTCCGACACAAATAATAGTTTTAGGCATCATTCACTGCAGAAAAATACTCTAAAAGGCTTAAGAAAAGTACCCTTCTATAATCTATTTAAATAAACAAATAAATACAAATGTAAGTATACCCCCTAAGATATATGAGTTTTCCCCTCTGCAAAGTATATCTTGACTAAATTTACTAAGAGCAAAACCCAAGTTTATTCCCAAGTTAAGTAAATTGTGGTATTGGTTTCTATTTGAGAGGTACTCGGAGAGTTGATGTCTGCAAAATGCCCAATACAGCCCATGGCTTTGAAAGATAATACACCTAAATGGAGAAAGTCAATCTGTCCCCTGCTTCACTTCTGGTGTTAAAGTCATTCCGTGGTGTAGTGGTGACAATCACACCGTTTAGTTCCGGTAACTCTTCATTTTTCATATGGGGTCATTTTGTCATTTGAACACATCGACTTTGTCTTTCCTGAAATTTTGCACTGTGGTTTGACTTGGAAAAGGAGAAAGCCAATTCTAGTAAGTACTGCAATACTTCATTAGACAGAGGATAGTACATTGTGCAGTCTGTTCATAACAGACTGGTTACTTTTACTGTATCTGTCATTTTAGAAACTCAGGTTGGGCTCTTACCTATTAATTCAGCAAGGGCATTTCTGCATGGCTGATCTGTCACCTTGTGGGATTTACTGAGACACAATCTAATGAAAGTCATGATGAAGAGACACTGCTCATATCCCTTTTAAACTAGATTATTATGGCTTTCTGTACTGCTGCTTGGTAAATGTTAGAGCCTAGCTCAACAAAATTATTTGGAGATGCTCCTGACATGTTCATGTGCAGACTGAGAATGTTGCATTGTGCCTTTACCTCCTACAGTGACAAGATGTTTTTCCTAGAATTACTTTATGAATCCTCTTGGACATTACTTTTTTTTTCATGAATACTGTGGCTGCTTATTTAAACAGTCTACATTAGGTGTATAAATGCATAACAAACTTTGCTAAATATTTATGCTTAGGATTTCATAGTTTTTAAAACGAATCAATGAATGAGACTTTATCCTCTCTTTGCCTGGGGTGCCGTGTTTATTTCAGAATAAAGTTGTAGATACATTGGGTCCAATGTGTAGAATGTGGGTCAGTATTACAAATCGAATATGAGTCTTTATATATGGCATTCTAGTAAATGTATTTTTGCAAAACAAATTTAGAGCATTCCATATACAGGCAGAGACAATCAAGACAACAAAAACATATGCCTGTCATTCTGAGGGCTAATGCTTTGTGTAGGTTTTAAGGGTTTTAAGAGCCTTTAGTGAAATTAGTCTAATGCAGGCCTTTTTAGAGCAACGCACTAGCTTTGATCATTTCTTTCTCTTTTGTGTATGTTTGTGTGGGTGACTGCGACTCATTCATTGTGGTATAGTTATAATTAGGCAGCGCGACTGTACGTATATGTTAAATTTGAAGGAAAAAAGTATTCTCATGGAAAAGATTAAATGAGAGACTTTTGGAAGGTCCCCAGCTCGCTAAGTCTTTAAATGGGCTCTAGCTGTGCTCAGTAAAGTACTACAAAACCCCTATAATTAATCCTCTATTCTGAGCTCCATCTGCTAATTATGACATACAAGAGCAAAATAGTCCATACTGAGAGCTATACTTGCCCAGAAAAACACGTCTGCATCCAGACACAAACATGTCTGAGAGCATCAAGAGGAAAGAATAGAAGTATGAAATACTGTACATGAAAGGGAGTGAGTTAAAAAATCAAGCAGCAAAGCCAGGGAGACAAAAGAGTGCAAAAGAAAAAAGAATATGCCAGAGGAAAGGTCAGATGTAGCAAGATCCTCCTGTCTAATCTGTTATCATCTTCCTTCATTGCAGATGTTTGGGTCCTGATGTGTTTTAATGAATGGCTGAGCTCCTACAGTCCTGTATCACCCAGCACCGGTCAGTTACAATCAATCACACCCACAGAGAGAGGAAAATCTATCAACCTTTCCCTGTCACATTTTTCAGATGCATGCAGGTTTTTTTTCAGCCAAAATATTTTAGCCTGTAGTCATAAGCTGGGTGGGTTTTATTGATTAAACATTAAAGGCCAAGAGAGGCTCTTGGCCTCCTCTCCATGTGGGGCAGCAGAGGGACTGACCTAAAATCCACTGATGTTTTTTCTGGATACCTCCAAAGCTCTGGTCCACGATCAAGTGCTCGCAGCCCTATAAACCCTGGGGGGGAAAAAACAACTCTTTTCAGTGAGATCATCTGGGATACAGTTGTGCTGTGGGCCATCTTTCTTCTCAAACACGCAGCGCAGGTCTGCAAATTAACACATTTAAGCTGTGTAGCTGGGAGCAAACGGGTTTTTTTTTTTTTCGTTTTTTTATGTTGCTTATAGGTCAAATTGCTGTGTTGGATTGTTTTTGAATCCTCAGCATTTTGAAACAGACCCAATTTTAGCAATAGTTATGAAATGCATTGGTTTTTGTGAAAATAGCACTTTAACAGACTATCTTTTGCAACCTTTCAGTGAATTCAAAATCAGTTTTGACCACATATTTGACCGCAATCTCATACCTAAAGAGTCTGCACTGGAAATGAACAAATACCTTATGTCTCGGACATGCAAACCGCAATCAATACTTCTCACAGATGGCTGGTGTGTATTTGTCGCACTTTTGGAGAAATAGGGGTGCTAACCTCTGCTGTCTATCAGACTGCAGCCTTATTTTTGGCTGTCACTTGGTAGATGCAATCAGCCAACAGTTTTTCATCTAGTCACCTCCTCTATTTCTGTTCAATCACAGTAGAGAATGGGAGCATGGGTAAAGGTCAGAGATCATTGTCTCTCATTATTTTTTTTTCTTTCACAAAAGTGCTGAACTAATTTGAAAACTTTGAAGTCTACCTTAAGGGAAGTGGTTACTGTTTTCTCTGTGTTATTATTGAAATGACCTACAGATGCACACCGGGGGGCTGTGTTTGTTGTGCAGTTTAACACACTAAATAGTCTGCGCTGTCACTCGGCATCTGTTCAATCGGAGGGAATCTGGTGCAGTGCGTATTTGAGTTTTAAATGTCTGTTTAAAGCAGTTGTCTGAAGTGAAGTGGGTGTTTTGGCAGACTATGGCTGCCGTCACATCATCCGGGTGGATGCGGGACATGCTGGTGGTGTTTGAGGAGATTTCCCACGATCTCGCTGAAAAGCGTGCTCAAAAAAAATAAAATACATGTATCGAGTTAGGTTTGAGGTTGGCCCTTTTTTTCAGCGCAAAAGTGGCAAAGGTTTTAACAGAGTTTTAACAAGGCAAAACAAGAGAAAATGCAACGTTCTGCCAAAATCAGCCTCTGTATGTGGTGATATCACACACTATAAATGTAACGTGTACAAAAGCGAGGAGTCTGTCACATCAAATTGCATTTTGTACCGTTGCTACTTTGATCATGTTAAACAGGGAGGTCCCTGGAGGAGCATTGCATGTGTTTACAGGGTACAGTGGTGTCGGAGAGGCATTGCTGCAGCTTAGTAACAGCAGACATGACAGCCATACGCTCCCACTTTAATGCTATAAATGTATGACATGTCTGCACCAGACTGTCCCCCACCCCATCCTCCCATCCCCTTTGATTAAAAAAGTACATTTGAGATATGCACACAAGCATGAAGAACGTCACAGCAGACAAGAGACAAGGGAAATTACGGTATTCATTTGTTCTTAAGCATTGTGGCAATTTATGCTGGGTGGGAAAGGAAAGAACAGTTTCTGTGGTAAACTCCCGAATATAATTTAGTGGTCATTGAGTGCTCCAGGTCAACTAATAGTACCGGCGGTAATGAGCTCTAGGCTAACAGAGAGAAATACATATATAACTAGGATTCCACACATTTTGCACTGATCAAAACAGATGACCTATTTTCTCCTCTGGCCAGCAACCCTTTGACAAAGAACCCAGCACCAGGAAATTGTTTTGTTTTTCTTTTTTTCTGCAAACTACCTGAAAGGTAAGAGTAGAAAAGCAGCTCTGAGGTTTGAGAACAGACAAGTCAGCAACAAAACGAAAATAAAGGAGAGAGAGAGAGAAAAAAAAGAACAAAAATAACTGTTAAGTCATTTTGACTGAACTCATTAAAAATTGACTATGTAGATGGATGCAGTGGCATGACTGCAGTTTTTAGAAAATACAAGTGATGAAGAGGCCGCAAATTCATTTGACAAGTGTAAATATTCACAGATAAACAAACCAACAGCAGAATGCAAAAACAAGGACAGTGGTTCTGAATGATGGATGTAGGTTATACAAAAACAGGGCAGTAGAAAGCCAGTAGCAGATATGTGAGCCTGCAGCACAAAAGCAGTGTTAAGTCGCTGGGGTATATTTGTAGCATTAGCCAAAAATACATTGTATGGGTCAAAATTATACATTTTTTTAAATGCCAAAAATCATTAGGACATTAAGTAAAGATCAAGTTCACGAAGATATTTTGTAAATGTCTTACTGTAAATTTATTAAAACTTAATTTTTGATTAGTAGTATACATTGCTAAGAACTTCATTTGGAACAACTTTAAAGCTGATTTTCTCAATATTTGATTTTTTTTGCACCCTCAGATTACAGATATTCAAATAGTTATATCTCAGCCAAATATTGCCCTATCCTAACAAACCTCACGTCAATGGAGAGCTTATTTATTCAGATTTCAGATGATGCATAAATCTCAGTTTTTTTAAAATTGACCCTTATGACTGGTTTTTGTGGTCCATGGTCACATATGGGAAAATGTTAAATGCATTCCTGAATATGAAATAAAGTAATTTGTACAAATATATACAGATGGGTCTAAAGACCCTACAAAATCTGGCTAAGTTAATGGAAGCATGAACAAAAACAGATGACAAAGTGTTTATGAAGCAAACCATTCTCCAATTGCAACTGATTGTAAATAAGCTTGTATATTAATCAGTCTCTGAATTTTTAGGATTATTAATTGATCCACAGGGAATATGTGAAGGAGAACACAAACAACTCTGTATTCTGATAATGAATAGCACCACTCATATTTTATGAGTGTCCAGGCCAGAGACACCTTTAAACTGAATTTACTCAGCAGGTAAAGGCCAAAGTTTGTGTTTGCTGGTAATATGAGTGAAATAAGATGAGGTTTCCAAGCATATAAACCAATTAAAAGCAAACGGTTCATAAGAGATCCAATACATGTGAATGTAAATTTAGACAGCAGCTAGTTAGATTGTACATCTGCCTCAACAGTAAGATTTCCTCTTCTTTCATCTAAATCCTCCCCAACTACTTTAACTAACTAATTTACACTTTACACTACAGATTTTTAAAATGTGCTTTGAATGCATAGCAAATCAGATTGACATTCTTGCATTACAGATTTTGAATGCACCTGGATGTTGACTTTTACTTAAATTGCTATATTTCATAATTTAATCAATAATGATTTATTATACTATATTTTAATGTTAATATTTTGAAAAGTAAACATTAAAAACGATACATATTAAAGAAAAATTACACAATTAATAATTACTGAATTACGATGTTTGAATATGAATATGTAATGAATTATTAATACTGGGATATTAATTATTATAGTAAAGATATATTAAGATATTGTATTGCAGTAGCTATATCACAAAACCCTAAAGATATAGCAATGCTTTATGACAAATCATCAGGGCTATTTATCAGCATCCACAAATACATATTTTATTATTTTATCAATGCCGAGCTGACAGCAGATTGTCGGGCAGTATGAAATCAAAGTGTGAGGCCTGTGCTGATTGGCTGAAGGTCAACAGGCAGCATCATTATGGGCGCAGGAGCTCGAGTAAAATTAAACTCAATCAGAAACCTGACGCGGCTGTCAGCAGATGCCCTCTACTCCACTAGAACACTCCGGATGGAAGAAAGTGTCTTCTCCATCCGGACATGTATCTAATCGGATGCATGGATGGAATGCTAATGCAGCAAATTAGCTACAGCACTGATGGAAACATCATCATCATATAGATTTCACATTCTGCATGTGTTCGACATTCACCAGACCACCAATTACAGTGGGATTAGCATGATAATTATTCTTCTAATTGTAGCCTAACATGGTATTCAATATCACTGAGTAGTGAAACAAGATAATAAACAAGATACTGCCTAAATAGTTATTTGCATATTGGTTAACATTAACCAATAGGCTGCATGGCACTGATGATGGTCAATTCTCAAGGCCTGAATTCACATGTGGAAACTAGGGGGAGTAAACTGAGGGGTCAGACACAAAACCAGGTGCTCCAGGCAGTGAGTAAGGTACAAAATGGCCTATAAAAATTCCTGAGGGACAGGGAATTTACCGCCACCATCTGAGTACAGAGCAGAAACATGGCTCCAGGCTTGTGCAAGCCATCAGCCTCAGAAATGACCCTCATTCATTTTCCAAAGCCAACCGTTTCTCTTAAAGCACTAAGTCAGAAGAGAAGGTCAAGAGTGATAATTGACCTTGACAAGAAAAATGGTCTTTTGGAAATAGAATTATAAAAAGAAAGTTTGAAGAGTGGCTGATTTCCAGTAGCCCGTCAAATACTACAGCATCCGTAGCACATTACACAACCACTCTGCAGGAAACAGAGCTATAAAGAGACAATTAAATTGTTATCACAGCATTATCACAACATACTTGAGAATGAACATAAATGAGGGCACTGTGAGAAAGGGCTTCATCGCTAATGCTGTGAAATCCAGTATATGTCAGAGGTTTGTGGCTTTCATCTCGCTGAGAAGCCAAGGAAACTCCAAAGATAGTTCAAGACAGTGAGAGTACTGTGAGAGAGAGAGAGAGAGAGAGACAAAAAGAGAGAGAGAGAGAGAGAGAGATTTACCGAAGGGATAATCTCACTTTGAGGCATAACAGTGCTGCTCAACCTGTCTCATAGCTTCCTATCTTTTAAAAGAGACAGCTGTATAATCTCAGATTAAATGGACACTCCTTTTTCCATGGGCAAAAATCTTATAAAGCCCTATTTCAAGAAAATGTGAGATTTTGGCATCAGAAGCCAAGTTATTAAAATCGCACTGTGAATGAATAAAAAAAAAGCAAGCAGGATTATATTTCTAAACTGTTATAGCTTGTTTAGAATTTGCTGAATGGAAAAGGATGAAAACAAAAACTGATAAAATAAATGTTATCTATTTCTCTCCTTTGGAGGTAATTCAAAAGCTTATGTTTTGGGATATAATTATTAACCCCAACACTTTGAACTTTCTTTGTGTACAGATTAAGAGTTATAATACATAAAATGTTAATCAGGTGCATGTTTAACCCTAATTCCTTTCTCAGCAATGCCATTCATTACCTGAGGGTGGCAGCAGTGTGCTTGGGTTTAAACCAGGCCAGATACGTTTTAAGTCCTAAAGAGTGTCTAATTTAGGTAAAATCATTGATCATGGAAAAACACAAGCTGAAATAAAGTACAAGGTTAATATGAAAGTCAATACCTGAAATATTTAATTGATCATCTTAAACTGAACCTCTACTGGAATTAATGTAACTGAAAGCCAGCCAAGTCAGAATTTTGTTGTGCAGAAGATATGTCTACAATTTATACAGAAGGCAGCAGTGTCCAATGATCCTTCAGAAATCAGAAAAATCCTAATATGCTGATTGGTGATAAGTTAACTCAGTGTAAGTATTATTGATGCTTAATATCAATCACCGTTTCTAATTATTAATGTTTAAAGTAAATAGTTATTTAAATGCTGCTTAATATTTTTGTGGAAACTGTGATGCATTTGTTTCCAGGAAACAACATAGAAAGTTAAAACAGCATTTATCTGAAATAAATCATTTGTAACATTGTCACTTTTGATCAATTTAACGTATAGTGAATAAAAGTGTTATTTCATTTATTTTTTTAAATCTTACTTGCCCCAAACTTTTGAATTGTAATGTATTGTTGTTTCAAATCAGCATATTAGAATGATTTCTGAAGTATGATGTGACACTGAAGACTGGAGTAATGGCTAGAGTAATCTATGTATCTAAAAATGGGATATAGATAGATAGATAGAGAGAGAGATTTTGTGTAGGTAGAGGGTGAGCTGGTACGTTACAAGCCGACGCTCGTTACAAGTCGGCACAGACGCTCAAAACTTGCTGTCGTCATGGCAACCACGTGGCATAGCTTTTATTTACTGATGAGCTAAATCGGAATGAAACAGCAAAAACCTCTTGTCTGGAGCTGAGGGAATGTGCTGTGCAAACTAAGCAAAATTGGACTGGACCTGAAGCTCTATGCTTAGCCTCTGCAGCAAACAGTCTGAGTCTCCACATCAACAGAATATAAATACAGGGGTGGACAGAGGAAAGCAACTGTGAAACAGATCTCAGAGTAGTACACTCTTATTGGCGGCTGAAACCACAATCAAATGAACCAAAATATTTAAAAAACGAACCCAAACCGATATGAGTTTGTTAATGAGAGGTGTTACAATTCTGCTGAGCTTTCTGTGAGGCCTGATGATAGGTTAGAAAAACCACACACAGGTGGGCATGATACGCACACAATAGCGCACTGATGAAAGGCTTGCTATAATTACTATTATCCGATTAAAAAGCACTTCCCTTCTGAAATTAACCAAGGTATGGGGTAAAACGGCATCAGTATCTGTTCCTTTTAATCGTACAACAGTTTGCAGTAGTGAGACTAACCCTTGAGGTTTTTCCTATATTATAAATTCGCATTTCTGCTGAAAACCAGTGATGAAAAAAGGAAATGCGTGTGGCCAAAATAAAATACTCACAATTATGACAGATTTTAGGATCCAGTTAGGCAAAAATCTGGATAATGTACAAAAGATCTTTTCTCAAAGCTACTGGGCGGATGGTGAAGTCAGATTTAGACTTTAGTTATGCAGCTCCATGTGTGGTTTGACTGACAGGCAGAACATTAGAAAAGTAACTTCTAGGTAATGAGATAACAATAGTTATACAGGAATTATTCCGACACAGCAGTGAGGCAAATTTAAGCAGATTAACTGAAACAACACACCAAGAGCCCATTATTCCAATAGCATCAGCACACTTTGCTAAACAGTGCAGAGAGGGAAACTAGCATGGAAATAATTGTCATCAAACTGTCAATTTTTATTTTCTTTTTTTCATGTTGCTTTATTAAAAGTCAGCACCCCATCCCAATTTTCACCATCGGAACGCAGGCAGTGGGATGCGCTTTAGCAGGGACTGAAATGCAATGTTGTTTCCCCCAGCGCAGTTGATGAAGTTACTGTAAAGTAGGGTTGTGACGGTGAGGAAATCTTCCCACCGGATAATCACCATGTGACAACACCAGTAATACCGGTATCACCATTGGGGTGGGGTGTTTCCCTCTTTTCTTCGCTTTCAAACGGCTTGTAAAAGTGATGTGCGCATTTTACTTTCACTTTCAAATAGCGGCAATTAGGAGTAAAGCAATTGTTAGTTTTTAGTTCGTTTGAATTTTCCCTCTTTCCTCGCTTTCCTTCACTTTTAAAAAGCTTGTAAAAGTGGCGTGCGCATTTTACTTTCACTTTCGAATTAACGGCAGTTCGGCGTCAATTGCTTGAATGCAACAACAAAATACAAAGTCATACTCCTTTAGCCGTATATATAAAACTAGGTGCACCGATATGAAAATTTTGGCCGATACCGATAACTCTTTATTTTTGAAAGCCGATAACCGATATGTTGGCCGATAAATCTATATCCAAATTGTTATACTTTTTGAGAGCCCGATTACAAAAAAAGGTCTCATCATTAAAAACCACATACCGAGCACTTCAACATAAGCGGCCTAGTTTGAACGGTGTACGTTTTAAAAAAAATAATTTCTCTCCCATTACCAAATTTAGTCAAAAAAAAGTCTTACAAATAAATAAAATAAAGCATAAATAATGCAAACAAGTCACTGAACATCATTACACGTGTAAAGAATCAAAATAAATGCGCCACAGATCAATAAAACGGAATAGCCTCTACACGGACAATAATTAAATGATTTTAATTACTAAACCATATTGTTGATGAAAATAATAAGAGAAAAATACAAGTGGTTGTTGATATTAATAATGTATCAATGATTTTGAAAAAAAAACAAATTAATACCACTGTTTTAAATAACAGCCGTTTGAGCTGCGCGTGCTGAAGCTGAAGAACTGAATGAACACGGTAAACTGAAGCGTTTTGCTGCCAGCTTATTTAACTCAAGGAAATGCATCCGGAGATTAATATTAATACAACATAAACATAATATTAAACTTATTATGTAACAAATGAAGAAGTTATTGCGTGCTATAGTCAGACTGTGTGAGCATGTGTGTGACAACCCAAAAGCAATAACCCAAAAGAATTCACAACGTTTTATTGAAATAATGTCTCTCATTAGAGTATATAAACAAATGCACAAATCATAGTTATTAATGTTGTGCCACTGCGTTTGAGCTGCGTGCCTGAGTAAAGATGATCACCGGTAAACTGCAAGCGCTCTTTTTAACTTAACCGAAACGCATTCTATATGAGATAATATCCGATTATACATAAAATAAACAACAATATACAACGACAATTGCACAAAGGTGGCAATACGAAAGCGCGCATCTGAAGTGGCTCTGAAGAATAATGAATTATTTACGGCCGATTACCGATATGGTGGCCATATATCGTGATCCTATATATAAAACATAGAACTTTTAACAAAACAAATAAAAAATACACCATGCTATAGGGCAAGATATGCCTAATATAAAATAACAAATAAATTACAAAGTTTAATAGGTATACAAAACTGGAAATAGGTTAAGTAAACATGTATAATATATAACAAAATAAATAAGAAACGTAGAAAGTTTATTAGCAAAACGATGGCAAAATAAACTAAACTTAAAGACCCAAAGTTTAAATAAAGTAAAAATCAGCAAACAATGTGGAACCAATAAGAAACTAATGTTTAAAAAAAAAAAACTTCCAAAATCAACTTAGATAAACGGCAAAAGTCAACAGGCTTTTCAAAATACAAAATATTGCCAAACAGGCGCTTTTGCATTTTGTTTAGAAACTAAATCATCCACCTAAATCATAGTCTAACCAACACTCTTCTTGTCAGTCAGCTCGACTCACTCTCCTTACTGGAGAAATTAAATCTGATCTGTGTGATGCAACTGTCGTTCAACTGCATTGAGCCACCGCGTTCAGTTTTTAATTGTAGTGTCTGTTCTTTTACGGAACTAATTGATTTTTATTACTATAAAAAATAAAAACGACGGTGGGGGTCGGTGACGCGATGGGCAAGTGACATAACCGGTGTTGCGGCTTAACACCGATATCACCGTCAATCAAGCCTACTGTAAAGTGGTCAAAAATTGACTGCAGTGTGTGAGAATAGTCGCAAGCCAGCCTATGAGCTTCTACAAAAACAGCTTCTACTCCAGGGTTCAGCTAATGACCTGAATCTGCCTGCCAGTTACTAGCAATCACACTCCATGTGTTAAACAAACTCTTACTGTCTTAGGAAAACTGTTTACAACATCTAAACCGTCGACATACTGGGATGCCGTAATATTCCGACTAATTATTTCTATGAAAACAAACAAAAATCCAGCAAATGTCACAAAATTAGGAATATTTGTTATAAAATGTATGTTAATATTTACCAATTATTACTATATCATTAACACTACTCTTCAATTCAATGGTGTCAATAAATTCCATTGTTCCAAAAAAAATAAAAAAATCTCCATCTAATAAAAATATTAAGCAGCAATTTTTTTTTTAACTGTGACAATAATAATAAATGTTTTTGAGCATCAAATCAGCATGTCTGAAGACTGGAGTAATAATGATGCTGAAAAATCAGCTTTGAGTTACAGGAAAAAAATGCGTTACTGTTGTATTTTTCATCAAATAAATGAAGCCTTGATGAGCATAAGAGACTCCAAAAACAATAAAAAAATCTTGCCAACCCCATACTTTTAAACTTTAGTGCATATAATTTATTTTTAGAAACATGTATAAACCTTTTATATACATTTTTAAACACAACTAATGAAGGCAGTAGCAGCGTAACACTTATTCCAGGAGGCAAGTAGTGTTAAATTCTCAAAAAAAAAAAAGGAACAAAACTTTATTTTTTTCTCTCACAGCTTAGTACTATTTCATGGCAACTAATCAACTGTTCAGTGAATTCACCTATATGTCTTCTATTACCCTAAACAAATCAGTCTAAGTCACTGGAGCAACCAACAAACAGCATAATAGTGAGACGGTAAAGGCCCGGGTATACTTCTTTTTCCACGTTCCGCTCCATCTCGTGCACAGCTGTGTCTGCACATCTTTCAAAGTATACTCAACCACGGATGAACACAGAAGGACGAGTTCAACACATGCGCAGTTCCACATAGTGGACTCTAGTGGTCTCAACATTCACCTTGCGCGTGGGTTGCTGTAGGTGCAGCATCCGCAGACACTCCCGATGACGAAAATTACATCATGCGGGCAGTTTGCGGACCATCACGAGAAACAGATGGTTGAAATATACTGTAGGCTCAAGTTGTATGGGGATAGGACAGGGAAGACAGCGGAGGTTCCTGGGTCACGGGCAGGTGGACACATCAAGGAGTGAGCTCACCAGCACATCACATTAGCGTCTCAGACCCATTCCGTTTTGGCCTCTGATCCATTTGAGAAGACTAAATTACATTTGACAGGGGGTCCCCAGACAGTGCCACTTGACTTGCTGGGATAAATGTGCAATTTTTCCCATCAGAAGCCACCTGCTTACAGGCCATCTCTCTGATAGCAAAGAACACATGGAGGAAGAGTGACACAGTAGAGTGAATGTGCACGTCTGGCACATTCGGCTACTGGACACACTTAAAAATGTATTAATATCTATAATAAAAGATGAAATACAGAGCAGGAACGCTTCATTCTAAAACTCAATTCTGAGAGGGAAGTTCTCACTCCAGAGCTGTTCATAAAGGTTCAATGATCCGCGGCCATGGAAAGCATTAGACTGAATTTGCTTATAGGCATGTATGGGAGCGTTGTGAAGGAATAATGTTTGAAGAGGACACCACATATAGCTTTCACCAAACAAAACCAACCCAGATGAAGGAAATCGAGTCTAAGATGACTATTAAGGCATATTACTTTGGTCTATTGTTCAGTTTTGGCTCCTTATACCAGGTCTTGTGCATTGGCCTTATACAACTACTGTACAATTTCCCCCATTCCAGCCTCCTGAAACTAAACTCAGCTGAGAGAGGGTCACAGAGGTCCTAATTTAATTCCACAGCACTTTCTGAGGATGTATTGTGAAGGATTTTGTTTCAGTCTCTCCCTGTTGTTGAGTTTCTATTTGCAATTATTGTCTTGCATTTTGTCCATGTCTGGTACATTATTGGCAAATTATTTTTCTTTTGACTCACTAAATGCGTGTCAGATGCATTATTCAGCATCAGGGCCACAAGTAGCATGGTGGATCAGATGAGAAAATGTCTCCTTGTGGTTAAATGCAATTTGATTATCTATACATTTCTAAATTTAGGGTAGGATACTTCTGTTTTTCTACTGGCCCTTAATACTAACATTAATATTAACTCTGAGCTGTTCATGTCCCATGATTTGGAATTATGAGTTTCTATGGCAACACTATTAATGCCAAAATGAATCTGTGTAATTTGAGTAATCAGTAGCCAAAACCACAATATAAAAAGTATCTTTTTTTGCACATGCATCACTATTAAACTTACATTAGTAAATTATTCATCTCTGTTCTAATCATACAATTCTAATAATCTGTTCTTTCATCAGATTCATGTCAGATTATTCTTGCATTATTTTGACATCATCAGCAGTCAATTTAAGAATTTTACTACTCAAGTCGCTGCCACTTTGACTGTTTCTGCATGACACTTCAGCAGTCAGAAGGTACAAGTCAGAGCAGCTTTTGAGTTTACAGGTTGTAATTATGAGTTCTACGAGGATGTGAACACTTTTTACAAGTCAGAATCTAATTTTGTTAAATCTGTTATGGTGTGAATGCACAATTTTTGCTCAGCTATTTTATTGTAAACTTTGTATGCAGTTACATAAATAATACAGAAACATACAGAAAAGTATTGAACAAATTTAAATCAATGAAATGTATTATAAGAGAAATTGAAATTTAATTACAACAAATAGCTAATATAATCAATTCAGTAAATTAATTCAGTTTGCATTCACTTGAAAAATGTAAAAAAAAAAATGTAGTCTAGATAGTTTATATTACTATTAAATATATAGGAAAATAATTTCCTACAAGAGATTTTTGCTGTAGTTTTGCTCCTGTGTTTTGTTGTAAATATGGGAAATCTAAGGGTAATATAACTTAAATGCTTGAAATCCTTGATGGATTATTAAAAAAAATAATAATAATAAAAACAATCAAATTGGGAGTTTTAGGAATCGACACAAGGATAAACAAACATCTATTAATCAGCCAAGCAGGCAAAATAACGGGCCTATAACATACTATTAGTCTATAACTACACCAGAAATAGATTGAATTAACGTATACTAACCAACCACCATAATAACCACGCAAAGAATCTCACTGGTGTCAACAACTAAAACAAGCTTTGGAAAAACATCTGAGCACAAAGAGACTACACAGGAAAATGGCGAGTTTCCTCTTGGCTTGCCAGCGGTGCGAGAAAATGCCAAACCTAATAACGTGGGTGGATGGATCACATTCTAACATCAGTGCATTTCTTGGGAACTGAATCCACATTTCAACGTCTTCCCTGAAATGTCCACTCACGAATGGCTGCCATGTTTCTAAAGGAAAGCCAAAGAGATATTAAAGCAGCTTTAAGCTTGTTCGGGAATGATACACCTCGTAGGATTTCCTGCAGCAGGTTGAGTGAGCTGATAAGGGCTCGCTTGCAGATACACTGTAATGGGACGGCTGATCAGTCATTCGGGTGGAGGGAACTGCTAACAAAGCCATAATGCCCACCAGAATCAGCAGTCAAACCCTGTGAACACACCTCAGTATTGCTGAAAACAGGTCAGCTATGACACAACACAAAAGAGGAAATCGGAGGACTGTAAAACTTTTGCACTGCACATATGCACTTACGCAACTAACAACTAGTCAGCTACCTAGCAACAAGCGGAAAACTCAAAAGAAAGCTATTTAATCTAAACACACTCAACCAAAATGAAGAAAAAGGAAAAAGAGAACGTGGGGATATCCGGCTGTTGCCACATTTTCCTAACGGACACACCCAAGATTGTTACATTTAGTTTGCAACCAAAAATGATTGTCACATGCTCACCAATCCAGAAATTTGTGTAAAGACGACAGTGTGCTGCCATATTCACCTTCACTCTTAGTCATTGAGAGACAGATGGGCACTAACATAACCATCGTCACAATAAATATTTTGGTTTAGTGTGGGCCGCTTCAACACAGAACAGAGGGAGTCTAAGCTAAGAAAAACATTTCTTGGTTTAGCAGGAACCTCTCCATGTGCCTGCAGTCACATGGGAATTGCACACCTGTGTCACTGATCAAATGTTCAACTCAGACTCGATGTTGAACCAAGACTTTACAGCCTTTTGATAGCGTTACTACAGTCAAGTAAGAATTGGGCTACTTAGAATTTAGAAGTAGGGCAGCATGATTAATCACATTAAAAATGAAACCGAGATATGGCTTAATGTAATTATCAAATTGCAAAGGATGCGATTTAATTAAATAAATGTATGTACTGTGTTTCAGCACAGTGTTTTTTTTTTTTACACGCCAGCAGCTCATGATCTGCTGTTTCAATGTTTAAAAAAAAAACACATTTTAATAAATAGAAACTTTGAGAAAATTGAAAATACCTATTTAAAAGTAATTTTTACCTATATTAATATTTTAAAACAGTTTAACATGATATAGACAGGATTTTTATGCTTAAGAGGACATATGTCAAACTGACAAAGTCACTATGACAAAACAATGACTGTACATTATGCAGCTGCTAAGTAAATAAAATAACATGAAATAATGATTTCAGTTTAATTTATTTGATTATGTGAGAAGAGAGAGACTTTAAAGTGTTATGAGGCATGAAACTAGCACAGCTAAGTTTGACGGCAATCAATCACAGTTTAATGTTATCATTCAAAATATCCAGCAGCAGAATTCAGCGACTGACCAATCAGAATGAAGTATACCCGTGCAATAAATAATTGTACATTTAAATAAAATACTGTTTGTCTTGATAATAAGCTGGTTATTGCTGGAAATAGTTTACCTGAAAGGGTTTTAAAAGGTTGGTAGAGTGCAGGTTAACAAAAATGAAAGTAAAAACATGAGCACAGAGATACTAGGGAGTTATGAATGAATATTTGAGAACTGAAATGTATTTTGATCTTTACTCTCTATTGGAGAAGCATCATAATTATAAGACTTATGAGCCTAGAATCTCTTCAAGTATACTTCAAAGCAATCATGATTCTGACAAGCCTATAGCATAAAATATAGCCGACCATGTGCTTCACTAGAAGAAACAGTCTGTCAGTGCAGAGGCATATGGTTGAGATCTTAATTTTAAAGATGGTGAACTGGTATTGAAATGCATACTGCACTAATGTGAATGTCAGCATACTTACATCTCAGTCTCATATTCTTTACTGTCTTTGTCATTCTTGTCTGGTGCATCATTTGCAGACTGGTGCTTCTGAACTATCCTCATGCCTCCTGCTTTCACTGCCACAAATAAACAAAAACAGTTCAGAGTTTATTTCCAGACACTGGTTGTAAATGAAATTGCATTTATTATACAATGTCATAAAATAACAAATCACAAGCTGCCGTTTTTAATGTGCAATCTGATGCTATCTTTTCCCCCCTTGGCCTGCTTTTAGGGACTTTACACACATGTTGTTATCTTGATTTCTTGTGTACTTTACACCGGAATGACAGATAAGCTGACAGGGTGAAACACAACGCAAAAATCACACAATTACATTGTGAAAGGAAAAATATTTGGATGAAAATCTGTGCCACGTCACATAATCAAATATGGTTGATCTTTAACATACATTGCCTCTTAACTACTTGGGAAGTGCTTGCAAGCTGCATAACACATCAGCTGAGGGAACTTCCATTTCAGGTCTCACATAAGCATTTGTGTAAACAATGAAAAGCTGACACCAACTTTTACAAGGTTATTGTAGATATTTTTCTTGACACCAGCAAAAATCCAGTAACTTTATTCTATTTTTGTCAGAAGCCTTTTTTGCCCATTCTAGCCCGGTCTTAACTTATTTTTATTCTCTCTGTATATAAAACTTTAATTTGCGCCCTTTGCGTCAACCTTGTTATCATCATACACCCCCATAGTAAAATTACCCATATCAATTCCTAAAATAATAATAAAAAACTGTTGTTACAACATTATCACCCCTTCAAAACGTCAACCTTTTCAGGAAAAGTGTTTTTCCCCCCTTTATTTACGGTAAAACTTTGTTAGGGTTGCCTTTTTAAATGGTCAACCCTGTTACCATGACTTTGCACAGTAAACAAACAGTACTGAACAATTTATTCAATTTTATTCAGAACTACATTTCTTTTTATATAAAAACACTGAAAAGTGTCATGGCCCTGAGCACACAACAGAACCAACAACCCTGTCATTTTTTTTAAAGGCATAGCTATACCAATAAACTACTTATATAGCAGCATTAACCCGGTATGGCACTTTGCAATTTAATAACATTTCATAAATAAGAGATCCTATGCAATGTCTAAAATCTAAAGTGATGCACTTTATAAAGCACATTTCCCAAATAAAAAGGCGCCCATTGGTGGATTGATCCACTAGACTTCTCAACAGAAAAACAGAAGCAGTAGCAGTAGCACAGATACATTACCAGCAGGAAGATGTCCAGCTTTGGTCTCGATTTTCTCTGTGGGCGGCGATGACATGGTTGCTGTCAAGCGCTTCTTCCAAAGAGTTGCTTCGTTGTCTTCTAAATAAAATCAATCCTTCAGTTTCCTGCCTGAAAAATAACGCACTACTGTCGACTTCGTCAACGTGGCTTTTTCCTGCCCATTGTTTGGCAACGGTGCGTGATGACGCCAGTGGTCGGCTCCAACCAATAGGACCGTTTATTGAGAAAGGACGTTCCTCCTCTTTACTATGGAAAGTCTAATGGAACATACGAGGAAAATCTGAAAATACAAACCTGCATGCATTTGTAGAAGAGCTGTGTAGCTTTTATTAATAATGTACACCAGCCCACACATCTCCTATTTTAGAAACAGGTGATTGAGAGAGAGGAGAAAATGTGAATCATCATAATAACAGCACCCATAAAGAAATCAACAGTACAACATTATTTATTTAATAATTTAATTACATAATTTTGATGGTAACATTACTCACCTGAGATGAGGTCCCCAGTCGATGCACTCTTGAGGGCTTTTCATACCTGAAATAGTTAACTCTGGGTCATTCTGAAACTGAAGTAAAATGAACACTGCTCATAATTTACCCGGGATCAAAAATTATTCCTGGATATTCATAAGATGACGTTTAACTGTATATTCCTAAACCCAGAACTCTGCCACGTTAACGTTCATATTTGCGGTGTTAGTGTCAGTGATTGGACGAACGCAGCACGTGACGTCTTTGCGCAAAGGCTTCACTGGAGGCGTTGTCGTCCGGCTGAGACAAGGTCTCGTAAAGGGGCCCATTATTGATGTGATTCAAGTTTATGATTTCGTCGTGCTGGAAGGGTCGCCATAAGCTGAGTGTGAACTAGATAAAGATCCTAAGTTGCAAAGACTATAAGGTCTCAAAATCAAAAGAGATAGTTCTTTAGGTCAAAGGTAAGGACTCTGCTCACGCCTTCCTAAAACGGCTCATTCTAACATGTCCTCACATGTCTATGTCACTATGTGGGAATATTTGCATAAAGCGCCCAAATGTGCACCCAAAGAAAGAAGGCGTGGTTTCAGTAAGCGCAGTTAGTGTTGAAGCAGCCATGTCAGGGAGACGCTGTGTGTTTCTAGGCGAAAGTAAAAACACTTTATTTGGCCTTCCGAAAGTAGATGCATTTAGGAATCTTTAGATCACTTACAACAGAACAGCAATGCAGTTTATGGACGACCGTTTCGTGAACCTAGGAGAGGAGGTATATTCTGACTTTGCTATGACACTCTGGCGCTTCTGAATCAGCTACTGTTTTGTTATAGTTTAAGTATTTGCTATTGACTGCTCAAATGAGGAGTTTTGCGCATCGTGTGTGTGTGAGCGGTGTCTGTGTGGTGTGTGTCGTGTGTGAGAGGAGAGAGAGAGAGAGAGAGAGAGGGGGGGGGGGATCACATCACCAGTGAGTCAGCTGTCTTAACCGTGGCTTGTGTACTGCAAACACATACAAGCTTCATCACTGTCTGTCACGCGACTCTTTACATTTCTGGATTGAATTGATGGTAAAACTAATGACATTATTTACTGCCTTTACATTTATTTTGAAAGATGAAGCTCGCCGATTATGGTAAGGGGCGTTACATTTACAACGAGCGCTTGCGGTGTTCGGCCAATCACAAAGCACTAGGTCAGCTGGCCAATCAGAGCAGACTGCTGCTTGTCGGAAGGAGGGACTTTGTAGAAAACTAAGCGTTTTGAGAGAGGCGGGGCATAGAGGACTTGCAATAATGTACAGTATTTAAAAAATTATGTTTTTTTTTTTTGAACATTAAAGCATGTCAACAATATTCTGTTACACCAAATACCCAAACTAATGATCTTTAAAAAAACATGCATATGACCCCCTTTAAAATTATTTATTGCTGATTGATTGTACTAGCAAGTTTTCCAGAATAGACATTTTGGACTATAAAGGTAAGAATAAAACGGCCAATTATTGCGTTTTTCGTCACCATTTGATTTGACACCACTGACCCTAACCCCGCTTCCAAATTACAAGTGTGAAACGTTTCTTCCCCGGAGTTATAAACGGGTTTAGAACGACGAAACCCGGGGTTAAGCGCAGAGTGAAAAGCCATGGTTAAAGTCCCCCTGTAGTCAAATATTTAATCCCTTAAAACTTATCTTTGATAATCAAAAATTTCTTGTGAAAATAATTCTCATGCCTTAAAATAGCTTGAATGTAACTCTACACCCTTGCCTCATTTACTATACGCGGATCTATGAATATGCAAATTAGTCCCGCCTCCACTCAGTCACACCAGCCAGTGCCTCCTGATCCACTGAAATCTAGTAACCGCTAAACAATGGCATACACAGATAATGACTGATAAAACAGTTTTTACTAGCGGACAACTACAGTGAACACTGTAACATTCGTTAAAGTTACTTACTTGACGATGTTGTGTCCTAAATGCCTTGAAGACTCGAATGCAAGCCGTTTTTGTAATTGTTAATTCGCGCCCGCAAGGTGAGGTCTGACTCCGGGCTAATTTTACACTGTTGCCACGGGTTATAATGCAAGTCAGCGGTTCTAAATTCACATTAAATCACAGCTTCATGGGTTTTTTGCTCTGATTAATTTTTGGTTTTGTGCTGGTATTGCTATATTTTGCATACTAGTTATAGGAATCTATCCCTTGACGTGATTGGTTATTGGTTTGTGACGTAGAAAACCAAGGGCTGTTTCAAACCATATTTCTGGGTCAGCCTTTGGGAAACTACAGTTTTGAGGTGAAAATACTCAGCAATGGTGTTGATATATGGATTGGCACATGGTTTGTCTAAAGGCGTATTAAAAACACCATATAGACAAATAAACAACATTAAAAACTTGATTTTCACTACAGGGGGACTTTAAAGTTTAAAAGAAGGCTAAAATAATGTCTGGGAAATTTAGCAGATATAATATAGAAAAATCTTATCAAACATGGGTTAATTATGTCTGGGAAAACTCTGTTTGCTTTATTCAAAAACTCCTGATAGTGATGTGTTCATATATGCTGATCACTATGAAATCATTACAGCTGGTATTGCATCAGATGAGATGAGGTTAGATGATGCAAAGCTACAGGAAAGAAAACACATTATTCTAATCAGAAATACAGTGAATGTGATTTTAATGGGAAAAGGGAATCATGTCAGTGCACATTTACACAACACGAGGGGTTCCTCCCATTAAAGGTTTTGGAACACATATTTGAGATCATTGTCCATTGTCCCATTGCACTTTAAATTAACCCCTGTGTTATTGTGTGCAGAATCATATAGATATCACATTGAAGGGGCCAGAGTTTGGCCCAAGGCTATTCAAGTCAGAAGCTACGATGAAAACACAATTTCTCAGTATCAAGTTTTGTTCTTCACAAGTGCATAAATCAGTTTTTCAATATATAAATCTGAGATGTTTGCCCTACTGCACACTCTGTGCACCCGGCAGATGTTGAGCTGCATTGATGAATTTATACAGAGGTGAATCATGACCACTAGAGGGGAGACTATGCTTTTAATAAATGACAGGAGTCTTCATTTTGAAACAACAAGCCACACAAGCCAGCCTTATGGAATGGCACTTTTTAAAGCTGCTGGCAAAATAATGCAAAAGGTCATACCTGCATGCAAATCAACATGCGATCATTCATTTTGGAGCAGAATTCTGCAATTGTAGCATCAAATGTTATGTAGATGCTGTCCATAGTTGCTAGGTGAAGTATCCCATCATTAAAAGATGTACATCAGTGACTAAAGTCTGGTGTGTTCTGGGATTAATAAAACAATTGTCTTACAGTGCAAGGCAATCAACCCGTTATGGTTTTAGGACCTACAGGAGCTGCTGATCTGAGCCTGACAGAGGCAGTATTTGATTGTTATATATCACTCACAGGTTGAAGAGCTGTATTGTGCAGAGAAAGTTGTGCCAGTAATGTCTGGCTCTGTCAATAAGCACTATGACGTTCACATTGGATGTATCATGGGAGACTGATGGGAGCTTTATGTAACCTTTAGCTTGCATGCTCTAATAAACATAATGTTCTGATTATTAGGAAGGACTTTTAGAGATTGAGCTCCTTTGTGACAACCTGTCAAGAAATGTCCACATATAATTTCACCCTCTCCTTATGTTCAGGACATATTCAGCACATTTCCCACCACAATTCTTATTACTGTAATGTCTGGTAATTTCTCTCAGTTTAAAAAAAAAAAAAATTCTTATTACTGTAAGAGTCGGAATAGAATACAGTACTATTATTGTGCAAAATTTAAAAAAAAATGTTTTTTTAAATGAATATTTTCTCGTTTTAAATTAAAAAGAGAATTTGAATTACATGAAGTTATAAAAAGTTTAATTATAAGTTACTGATTTGTTTATCAACGTAGGTAATATACGTATACACCATTTAAGGATCGTAGAGTTGTTGAAGTGCATGTTTATGATTGTATTTATGTAGTTACATTATCATTGGATGTACATGTAAAACATTGCAGCAAAATAAACGGGAGAAAAAATTGGTTAAGTTCTACGAAGTAATAGAAAACAGTCGGATCTGCAAGTGAGCAGCTCACTCATAACACACACGACACACACACAAACAAACACACAAACACACACAAACACCCTAAACGAGTGTCAATTTATAAAAATTTCGCTTATCCTGTCCGAAAACAATAAAACATTGCAGATAACATCTTGAGTAAACAATGATTTCTATAAACATCCTAAAAATCTGTGTGAATGATCCAATCGGTGTGATTAGGTAAGTGTTTTGGCTGGCAGGCAGTGACGCCCTCTGGCGGTGAGAGAATAGTAAGTGGCCTGTTCGAACCTTCCCGGTGGCTTCAATGCCCTAATGGCAGTTTAGAACGCAATCCAGTCATTATATAGATCAGTGATTGAGACTGTATTTTACATTACAGTAATGACAATTTTGGAGTAGAATGAGTTTAAACGTGATGTTACAATGTAGGGCTGCTCGATTAGTGACAAAAATCATAATAAACAATCTATTTGGTCATATTGTAATCACGATATTTAAAACGATTATAGGGGCAATAGGACAAAACTTTATATGAAAGATTTTATTAAAGAATTGATATGAAATCAAATATATCATTTTCTGTAAATAAGGTGCTATGACATATCAATTATCGAGACCAGCGAAAGTCACAATTCTCAATACCATAGCAGAATACAGAGTAACTATATTAGTAAAAAAATAAAAACAACAAGAAGGCCCTCAAAATTATTGAAAATAATTAAACTGTAATAAAAAAGCAAAGGAATACAATGCCAGTAATAAAAAAGCAAAAAGAAGACAATAGAATAAAAAAATACAAAAATGAAACACATTGCTGCCTTTAAGAGGTAGTCACCCGAAAAGTAAATAAGACTCACAAAATTACTCACTCTCAGGGCATCCTATGTGTATATGACTTTCTACTTTCAGACAAAGCCAGTCAGAGTTATATTAAAAATGGTCATTGATCTTTCAAGCTCTATCATTGCAA
The DNA here is from genome assembly GCA_018155175.1 of Sinocyclocheilus anophthalmus. Taxonomy (NCBI): domain Eukaryota; kingdom Metazoa; phylum Chordata; class Actinopteri; order Cypriniformes; family Cyprinidae; genus Sinocyclocheilus; species Sinocyclocheilus anophthalmus. The sequence continues at coordinate 71,816 of JADLZN010010948.1, forward strand.
TCAGCGGGTGTTGCATTGCTTCAGTCAAAAAGAAGTTAAATAAAAAGCACCCATCCATAAAAAAAAGTGTCTCACACGGCTCGGGGGGTGAACAAAGGCCTCCTGTAACGAATCGATGGTTTTTGTAAGAAAAATATCCAGATTCAAAACGTAATAATCACTTTAATGTAGCTTGTGCCAACAGTCCTAAACGGAAGCAGCTCCGGGCGGATGAAGTATGAGGTCAGCTTTGCGCATGCGCCGCTCAGAAGTGACGAAAGCAGAAGCGCAGTGGAGAGATCAAAACACAACAACGGTCACTAATTAGAAGTACAAAACGAGGATTTGTAAAGTAAAATGTCGGAGGATTTCAATATAAGAAGAGAGGAGACTGGTTTTCCTTTGCTAGAGTAAGGAAGCTTTGCTTCCTTTGCTCCGGTTAACAAACGTTGGTTTTCACGAG
>JADLZN010010949.1:0-49772 GCA_018155175.1 Sinocyclocheilus anophthalmus
TTAAATTTAACTCTTGGTTAGGCCATTCTCTTTGTCCATATCTGTTGGCTGTTCTTTTGGTATTGCTTTCAATTGCAAAAGACGCTTGGTCACAGAAGCCAGTACCCTCTCTGCTCCATTCTCCGGGTAACGTTTCATTGCAGCTTCCTGCTGATGCGTGAGAAAGGCGATAGGGCACTTTCCTCCCTCATTTGAGAGCGTTAGTGTGACTTCATCCTCTCTCTCTGTAACCTCGACTTGCAAGAGAATTGCCTCGTCGCGCCTCTCCAGTGCCCCGCTATTAAGGGCCATTCTGATTAATTTCAAACGGGCCCATTCCATTTGCTCCATCCATTTCCATTTTCCCTCCTTGCTTCCCTGATAGAGAACTTTTGCCTCCCTAGAATACTTGGGTATTAACTCCCTGATATAATTCAGGGTTCCTAGCAGCGATTGCAGCTGTTTCCTGAACTGAGGGGGCCCTGTCTTTTCCATTTCCTCAAACTTCACTCTGGTGCTTGTTGTTAGAGCTTTTGTGTCCTTACCTAGTTTAAATCCTAGGAAATCTACCTCAAGAATTTTTCTCAAGATTGGTCCAGACGCTACACCAATAACCGATTTTAAAATTAAATTTAACTCTTGGTTAGGCCATTCTCTTTGTCCATATCCATGGAACTGTTCTATTTAAATCTAAGCTTTTTCCCATTTCAGATCTAGTCTCCAGCTCTGCGTAACCTGTTTTTCGCGAGCCTACTAGCCGGTCTCTAGTTGTTGTTAACAAAGTATACTCACCTTCTGGGTTTAATACTCTACTATTTTTTATCCATTCTTCTACATTTCATTTTATTAATTCTGCATTTTTTATTTTCTCTTGCTTTTTATCTCTTTTACTTCTTTTCATTGTTCCTTTATATTTACATTGGCCTAATTTCCACGGGTTGAAATTCTTACTCGAACGAAATATCCAACATCCCCCTAATTCTTCATTTAAACTAGTCCTGTATGTTGGTCCTAAGAAATATTTCATAGTTTTATTCCCCTCTCGTTCTTTAATAAAATTATTTTCTTCAAATATTTCTATCTCATTGCTATGCCAGTATTTCATTTTTACCATACTTTTCAGCTTAACTTTTGGCGTTCTGACCATGTAATACATATTTTTTCCTGTATTTAGGTTGTCTAACCATTTCCAAAAATCCTTTGTTTTATTTTCTATTTCGTTTCTTTTCTCTTTTTTGGTGCACCACACAGACAATTCAAATCCTGAGACATTCTGTCTCTCCACTTTAACTTCGGCTAGAATAATATCACATGACATTATTTCCCATTCTAACAGAAAGCTTACCCTAATTAAGATTAGTAATATTATTCCTAAAAATAATAAAATCCAAAGTATTATACTCATCCACTTGCAGATCCATCGCTGCCTCCTCAATTTTTTGATGACATTCTTCGCTTCTCCAAGCTCCTCCGTGATACTCTTCAGCAACGGCGTTCTTTTAATTTTCTGCAAGCAGAGGTTAGTTCTTAGGCCCAATTAAGAGCCGTCTAGACCTCCTCAAAATACCCTGCCATACCACTTTCACTTCGGGTTGCTTCTCGTGTAACTCCACTTGTATTCCTCTGATCCAGTCATAATCGGGATGCGCACATGATAATACATTTATTTTAAAATGCATTATAACAGTGAAAATGTCCTTCGGTTCCTCTGTGACCTGTTCATTATCATAGGGAACCCCGGTTTTTCACGAATTTTTCCTTCCTGGTAGATCGCCTCTTTTCTTTCGTGATGTTAGAACGCGGCTGCGTCCCACGGTAATCTTTATGATAAGGCGGGCTGTTCTTACATCCGCCTCCCTGTGCTAACTCTATAGCTAGATTTCCCCAGCTACGGACCTGCCATTGTTCGCCGAGCTTAACATATACCCAAGCGATTTTTCCCCGGGACCCCTGTTTCAGGTCCACTTCCGGAAAACACTTCAAGATCGGCTCATGCCAGAGCGTCAGATGCCACCTTGTGGACTCTAAGTCCGTTAGGGTCAAATCTTTCTCGCGATCTCTCCTTTTTATTTCTTGGACTAATTCTTCTCTTTCCGAAAGAGCCCTCTCCTTAAGTTCCTCCCTGTCTCTGGGTAGCATAGGGACCCTTGCATCCAAAAATGCAGCCCTCTCATGTTCTCGCATGCCTAAATAAGGATGCCTCGCGAACCTGGATATTATTCCATCCTGAAATAATCCCATCGGTTTAAGAACTCTCAAAGTCTCCCAAACTGACCGTGAAGACATTAAAGTCCGTTCTTTTGCATTGCAGATCAAACAAACCCACGAAATTTTGCCGTTCCAAGTACAATTACACCGTTCACCAAAATTCCCGGACACTCTGTATGAGTCTATCCGTATTTTAGGATGACCGGGTCGGCAGTTTGCACATATAAGGATGCCTGATACTTCAGTGTGGGTCTGTCTATACATAGTCCATTCAACCCAATGTCTTTTTTCTCATCACAGAAAGACAGAGTTGGCATAGCGCATAGCTGGCTGCATATTAAACAGCAATATGGCCGCACCGTGGTTTCTATGACTTTGTCACTTGTTCCGTCAAAGCCTAGAAATCTCTCTATCTCCGGTTCCAGCCATAGAAAAGCCCGTGATCCATGCTTACTGTGCTCCACCCGTACTAAGCCCTTGCGATTTATGATAGCTATTACAGCTTCCATTTCCTATTTCTTTATTAGATCCTTGTTACTCTGAATACCGTTACTCTGTAATTCGACCGTATTGGACCCCGTTATTGATTTAACTGTATCAATCACTCCCGAGCCCTCTGTGAACTTGCCTACCTTCCTTCTTCTGGTAATAATGACTTCGTCTCCGACTTCAAACCTCGAATTCTCAGTAATTTCCCTTTCCTTCAAGTTCACTGCATTACACCTGTTGAGATGCAATAAACACTTATCAATAAGCGTATCCCATTCGCCGAGGTTTTTATTCTTTCCAAACCATTCCTTCACGGACCTAATGGCGCGTTCCGCGATCCCGTTAGTCTCGGGCCTGTAGGCTATGCTTTTCACTAGTATTATTTTATTCTCCTTACAGAAATCTTCTACTAGTTTACTGCTTATATTATGTGCGTTATCCGCTCTGATACTGCACATCTTCCCGCGCCATTTAATCCACTCCTTTAAGCATTCCACTATGTTTTCTTCCAATGCAGATCTCATGGGCAAGACCATTTTGTCTTTGGTATGGCTGTCAATAGCAAGCAGGAAATAACAGTTTCCTTTGCGCGTGCATGGCCTCAGAGGCACCACGAAATCGATGCTTATTTGTTCCCCTGGAAACACTTTGGGCAGCTCGCTCTCTACGGCACCTTTCGCTGTCAAGAATTTTCTGCAGACCTGGCATTCCTTCCTTACTTCCCTGTAGCGAGTTCGCCAGTTCGGGATGTTTAGATTCCTTAGTCTAAGTTCCACTTGTATCATATTTACACTTGGATGTTTTAACTCATCATGTAACTTTTGAAATAACTCTGTTACTTCCTGAAGTTTCACACGTCCTATCATCTTATCAATCTGCCTGTTTCCCTCAGCGGCCTCAGTTGACTGCGATGTATGGCTTGCTTGGTGATAAGTGTGGGCTGTTACTTTTTCTAACAGAGCAGCTATGCTTTTCCACTGTTCCCTATGCGCCATGGGCTTGCTTCGAGCAGTGTGAAAATCATTAGCCTTTCATTTCTCTAGTTCTTTATTGATGCCATCCGTAACATACTCAGAATCGCTGGTTAAAACGATTTCATTATGTCCTAATTCAGCGGCCTTTTGAAGTGCTCGCTCCACAGCTGTCACCTCTGCTAGCTGGGCGGTCCCTTCAATTTCATCGCTCTGTGAGGTTATCAGCTGTCCGTGTTGTTTGACTAAATAGCCCCATTGTACTCTCCCTGCCCTTCCACTGCCATCAGTAAAATATTTCGGGAGAATTTTGTGGTTTTTGTGATATCTAGTCATTTTCTCTTCCCTTTTCTGTTTTTTTCTTCGCCAGTCCAGCTGATTATCGTTCAGAATCAGGCTCCACTGGTCAAATCGATGACTCTGGATGTGAGCCTGGTTCATCACTAGATTTTTCTTTAACCTGGAGAACTCTCCTGCCATGGAAACAATTATTATGGGCTGTTCTTTTGGTATTGCTTTCAATTGCAAAAGACGCTTGGTCACAGAAGCCAGTACCCTCTCTGCTCCATTCTCCAGGTAACGTTTCATTGCAGCTTCCTGCTGATGCGTGAGAAAGGCGATAGGGCACTTTCCTCGCTCATTTGAGAGCGTTAGTGTGACTTCATCCTCTCTCTCTGTAACCTCGACTTGCAAGAGAATTGCCTCGTCGCGCCTCTCTAGTGCCCTGCTATTAAGGGCCATTCTGATTAATTTCAAACGGGCACATTCCATTTGCTCCGTCCATTTCTATTTTCCCTCCTTGGTTCCCTGATAGAGAACTTTTGCCTCCCTAGAATACTTGGGTATTAACTCCCTGATATAATTCAGGGTTCCTAGCAGCGATTGCAGCTGTTTCCTGGACTGAGGGGGCCCTGTCTTTTCCATTTCCTCCAACTTCACTCTGGTGCTTGTTGTTAGAGCTTTTGTGTCCTTACCTAGTTTAAATCCTAGGAAATCTACCTCATGTTTTCCAATTTCCATCTTTTTTAGGCTAGGTTTTAAACCAGCCTCTGTTATTCTGTCTAGAGTCTGCTCTAGCAATTTCAAGTGTTCTGCCTCATTCGTCGACGATATCAAAATATCATCAATATATACTGCAACTGCAATTCCTGATAAAATTTTCTTTATTGCTGCCATAAATTAATTCGGAGCATTTTTCAGCCCTTGAGCGAGCCTTGTCCATACATAATGGTCACTTCCAAAAGTAAAAGCAGTTTTTAATTGACTCTCCTTCGCCAGAGGGATGCTCCAAAAACCGTTAGCTAAATCAATTTTCGACAGCCAGTGTTTCTCCTTGCCTATTTCTGCACTCACTTCACCTCAGTTAATTAGATATCTATTATCAGGTACAGTAACTTTATTTAAGGCCTTATAATTAGTTACTAATCTCCACGATCCGTCTTCTTTCGGGACGGCTTGCAACGGAGCGTTCGTCGGCGCTAATTCGCCTTTTGGCAGCTTCCTGATAATTCCTTGCTCTGTCAGCTCCTTAATTGTCTCGACAATTTCCTTTGCTGCTAAGCTGTTAATTGTATATTGCCTCTGGGGAGGGGGAATTCCTCCTTGGATCACATGTTCATATTGTGATTGGACTTTGCCGCAGTCATTCTTACTTTTTGAATAACTATTCGTATATTTTCTCAAAATTTTTTCCAGCTCCCCTTTATTGCTTAATTCTGATTGTCTTACTATCCTTTCTATTTCTTTGTTTTGATCAACAACTCCTATCCTGCCAATTTTAATTAAATCACCTGGGCACAGGAGATTTTCACTCCCATGAACTACATTTATTTTCTTTTTCCTCCAAACATCTTTATTTCTGGAATTACCATCAAAATCTTCTACTGTAATTACTTCCACAAATTTGTCGTGTTTTTCTGTGGGTTTTATGACTGTTATCTGAGCTCCTGTATCAATGATAAAAGTAGTATCATCATACGTTTTGTACAATCGCTGATCAATTTCTTTTGCTTTTAATAGGGCTTTTTTAAGGGGAGACGAGAACCTTCTATTCATTAGTAACCTCAGCGTCTTTCTTTTTGTTTCTCTTTCTCTTGACACATACTTCCTCTGTCTCTGCAGGGGCTCTTTCCTGTTTTTCATGTATTTTGACTCTGCCTATTTTAGCCTCAGGCCTGCTTTTACCCCTTTCTTCTATGATACGGGCTCTTTCTTCAGCACTCAATTTGTTCCATTTTTCAGGGCTTATGTAATTTCCTTTCTCCCTATTGCCTTCATTTTGATTTATTCTAGGTCTCGATTGATCCCTAAATCTTTTTTCTCTCTGCGATGCATTTTTAGGGCTGTTTCTTTCTGCCCTCTCTGGCCCTTTTTTCCATTTTTCATCTGTTCTACGCTCTGCGCGGAAGGGGGGCCTGGTCTCCCATTCATGGCGATTATATGGCTTTCTCTCGCGGCTTGACCGCCTGGGCGGGTCCTTTTGCCGCGGTGGTTTATTATTCGATTTTTCTCTGTCTGTCTGAATTATTTCAGTTTTCCTGTCATATCGAATTAGAGCTTTTTCTAATTCTTCTGGAGAAGTCTCTGGACCATAAAGGAGAAATTCTTTTGCCCCCACTAGACCATGTCTTTTTACTCCCTGTAAAATATGTTTCAAGATCCCCTCGACTCCTTTTATAGCTATTTCCTGACAGGCTGTTAAAGAGCCTACTGTTCGCCATTTCTCCTCAAAACGTTCCTGTTCGACTTCATCTTTATTAGTAGGTATTAGCCCCTCAAGGGTCTTTGCTAATTTCCTACCTCCGTGCAGTCCAAACTTGGCTAAAATATGTGAGTCTATCGATTCGCCAGATATTTTCATCTGTTCAATATAAAGAACCAACTCTCTGACTTTTCCTTTCACTGTGGTATTTTTCAGCTTGGCCTTTTTCAAAAGCTTAATTTTCTGATCTTTTTTCATGAATTCTTCCAGAGTAACTCTGGATTCCATCGAATGAATCTCTGTTTGTCTAGGAGAGCGCACTTGATTTATGGGAGTTATTGGCCTTCTCTGACCTGGTGTCCCTAAGTGTAGTGCTTCTAAATGCTGATTTAGTGCATCATACTCTACTGGTCGATTCATTTCCCTTTCTGGCTGAATTTCCCTCTCTGGCTGAATGTCTGGCTCCGGAGTTCTGTCTCTGAAACGGAGCCTTCTCGGCGCTCGCGCCGCCCTGACAGGAACAAGTGTCACATTTCTTACCGTTCTTTCAACCACTAACTGTTCATAATCTGAATCTTCCTGATTCTCCTCCAAGTCACTGTCTGCACTGTCACTTTCTGGTCCCACATCAGAATAATATTCTTCAAACAGATCATTACCAACCGCGCTTCTAATTATCCTTTCCAGCGCGGCCTGACTTGTCAAATCTTTTTGAGCTAATATTGCTCTTTTAGCCCGCTGTGTCAATGAGGTGTCTGCTAAAATCTGAACCACATTCCCTCCGTTCAAAATGGACCAAACTTGTCCACAGGTTATTCCTGGGGCATATTCCTCATCCCATTTATTTATCCTGTCTAAAGCCGTTTCTCTTTTTCTGCTCACGGCATGTGTGGGTTTATAAAAGCCTCTTCCTAATCGAAAAGTCTCATAACTCTTTCCCAGCTTTAATCTGGGGAACGGGTTTTCTACCCTATCTTTTCTCCCCCTAGCTGTTCTCGTTCGCCTCAGTTCCGGCCATTCAGGATCTGAGTCTTCCTCTGGCACCTCGGCCTCAGTATTTATCGGTCTCTGTATAATACCAGCTCCCTGGCTTGACCTCCCTTCCCCAGCATCCTGATCCTGATTTACTCTCATAGTTACATTTTCTAGGACCATGGGATATGGATGGCAAATTATCCATGCTTTAGGCCAGTCAGTTCGATCTGTTTTCCTTAGTAACGCATTCACTAGAGCTGCACCCATTGTGATTTCGTGAAATCCAAAAATCCCCCCTGAAATGATGGGCATAGCTACTGCGCGATATTTATTATCTCTGGCCAACCGACATATATTGTCTATTAAAGTGTCCAATGTGAGAATCGCTGTTAGCTCTTCCGCTATATTGCCATTCTGCCCCTTCTTATGGCCTATCGCATGAATTACTGGATTTCCATTCGGTCCTCCTTTTTTCTGTAAAACTGCATCGCCTGTTCTTATGGGATTTTTCCTGCGCTCTAATATTTGATCTGACTCATCCTGAAACCTTTGCCCTGCGTGCTTCCGAAAGGCACCTGCCACCCCCTCTCCGTGCTGGAGTTCGGTGTTGGCTGCGTTCACTGAACCACTTGCTTCTTCCTCTATTTCCAACCGCCCTCCTTTAAGGATAATTAAATTCCTGCCTTTGCCGAAATATATCCTCAGCGGTTCCTCATTCTCTGATGAAAGCTCATCATCTGGGCTTTCCGGGTTTTCTAGCTGTGGAGCACTTGGATCTAGGGTGTTTCTATTTCCCTCTCTACGGGGAATAAAATTGGGAGCTAAGGATCCGTGCTCGGATCCTTCCCCCAACTTCTTCGAGGTCATCCCAACTTCTAGTGGGTATATTTCTGATTCCTGACCTGAATTCGTCAAACACTCTAACTTTGGGATATCCATCCCTTCCCCCTCTACTCGAATAGACTAGAATAGGGTGGGATTTCCGCTCCCTCACATATTCTGAAATTCACCACTGAAGCCATCATCCTTATCTCGTACCACGGAATTTGACCAGAACCACATCTACACTGTGTGGGATTAATCCAGTCTAATCTTCCAGCTAGATCTTGAGCGATGAGACTGACCATCGTCATTTGCCCCATTATAATTCACTTTCACTTTTGAATCCGCTCTTGATTTAACTTTACACTCAAACAGGACTCATTCTCCTCTGAGAATTCATTGAGTTCTTTGTCTTTATTTCTCAGGTCTTTACTTAAGCCTGTGCGCCCCCCCGCAGGTCACAGATGTGTTAACACGAGGCAATCTAAAGACAACGGTCCTTCTGGACTACTACTTGTGGGTCATGATCTGCAAGGACTTTCTGGGTTACTACAATTTTCTTTATCCTTGCACCCACCCCCCCCCCATTGTTCTACCTCCATGTCTATTCGAGCCAGTCATGAACGTTGGCCGCCATGAAAAGTATTGGGATAGTAGTCTGGATTGTAAGGAGCAATAAAATCGGTGTAATCATCACCTTTCTCCCGGATCGGTGGTAGCTGCCATAAACAAATACAGCCCTTTTACCTCCTATTATGGATGAGGAGTGTAATATGAAGTCCAGGATCCACAGCACAACGTCCTGGTCAGCTCAGCAGAGTTCGTTCCTCTATGAGGCTCGCATTGGAGATTTATGAACTAAATTCAGATAATGAGTTACTCTTAATAAATTACTCAGAGACTTGTTTTAAAAGAAAGTTTCTCGAATCACCATATAAAAATGGTTTCGCTTTATTAAAAACAATAACTCATAAGCAAATATCAAGAAAGTAACAGCGTGCTATCTTCACCTGTTTTTCGGCACCGCAAAATCATAAAGCCCTGGATTATATAGAAGAGGGCGTATACAAAATTCCTCTCCTGCAAAGCATCTAGTAAATCTCTCTATTGGATAAATGTAAGTCACACAAAACACTTGGTCACACCCCTTGCTTCAGCGGGTTGCGATACCATTACATCATCACATCAAGTACAGCATACACACACGTACATCTCCAAAAATATATATGCGAAGAAGTTCAAACAGAGTTTACCGCTAACAAGGTGTCTGACCCTTTAGTGCTGACCAATGAGCATCAACATTACTACACAATAGCAACACCTTTTCAAAATATACGAGCAGGTTTTTACACCTCGACATTTTCTATACGTTAACTGTTAACCCAGATAGCGACACCTGCTCTCGCTTTTGACAGGATTTCAGTTAACTGTTTATACTTTGGGGACGGCGTTGGCTCTTTGAACTTTCAAACAGTCAACCTCATCTCGCAAAGGTTCCATCTTCAAATTAAACTCATTAACTTCAATAAATTGTTTAACCCTTTTCATCAACCGTTTATTTACACGTTCATGTTGCCGAATTATCCGTAGACGTTCCTTAGCCATCAGTATCATGTCTTGCGTTTCTTGTCTGGTTATTTCTGCTCCTCTTCCCCTCCATTTTGCTCTTCTTTTTCGTAGCCCAGAGTTGTCTCCTCTGCATTGACTCTATAAGTAAATCATTAATAGGGATTTCCAGTGCACTTTTTTGATTCAGTTCTCTTATATGTGGAGTTTGACCGAAAAATTTAATAATTTCTCTTTCAATACCTCCACTTTATTGATATTTAAATAGCATATGCTAGTGTTGAATTTATTCATGAACAGATGGCGCTGTAGTAAGAGTATATAAAACGTGTTTCTGTTGCTTTAGAAAGACGTTTCTGAAGTTCGCTGGTATTGGACAAAATATTGCATTTTTAAAATTAATTATCTGTGCTGAGTATGCAAACATCGAGTGCGTAATCAACAGGAGCAAGGACTACTCTCCCATCCGGAGGGCGGCAGGGTAGATTCCTCTCGAACATCCTATTCTTCTCGAGCAAGTAACTGCAGCGCTGCCGATGACTTCCGTAACCATGGAAGAACCCCGTTCAGCGGCACGCTCTTGCTACTCGACTGGGTAGCTGATGTAGCAGCAATAAGGAACCAACGCAGAGAATCGTGTAAAGGAAAGTCAGAATGCAGGAACATTAAATTAGAATACCCCCGTTAGCGCAGCAGATATGCAGCGACAAGCTTGTTGCCAGTGACAACAGATAAGTCAAGTCAAGTCACCTTTATTTATATATAGCGTCTTGATAACAATACAAGAATTGTGCAAAAGCAAACAGAAAAAGTCTGAAGCAGCATGAAATGGGAAACAATCTGTCACTATGCCAAGTGAACCAATACAAAACACTCTATTTTTCAGTTAAAGAGACAGTTCATCATTGGAATTCAGTGTGTCCCATCCAGCTCAGTTTAAATAAGATCTTTGCAATCATGTCAATGATATCGCCGGAAATGAACTGTCCCCAACTAAGCAAGCCAGAGGCAACAACAGCAAGGAACCAAAACTCCATCTGTGACAGAATGGAGAAAAAACCTTGGACGAAACCAGGCTCAGTCGGGGGGCCAGTTCTCCTCTGACCAGACTAACCAGCAGTACGGAAAAATCAATTTTAAGACGTAATAAAACAGACGATGAATAATATTAACAGCAATTATTATATGATGCAATCAAACTTATAGCAAAATGTGGTAGTTCTGTATGTTGTTTCATGGTTGGCATCATCTGAGGTCCTCTGAGGGGTTTGCATCATCTCTTCTCAGTTGTTCTGGATCCAAACTGAAGCTTGTGTAAATCCTAGTTACAACGGGATGTCAATCCCGTGGCAGAAACAGAGAAACAAATAGACATAATTAGTGTAGCTGCTGTTCTAACCAAGCAAAATTGATTTGTGTAACCCAAACTAAAGAATAAATGTGCATTTGATTAGATATAACTGCAGTAAAAGATTATGTGATGCATTATTTGAATGCTTGGCCAAAGAGATGTGTCTTTAATCTAGATTTAAACAGATAAAGTGTGTCTGAACCCCGAACAGTATCAGGAAGGCTATTCCAGAGTTTAGGAGCCAAATGCGAAAAAGCTCTACCTCTTTAGTGGACTTTGCTATCCTAGGTACTACCGAAAGTCCAGAATTTTGCGACCTTAGGGAGCGTGATGGATGGTAGCGTGGTAGAAGACTAGTTAGGTAAGCAAGAGCTAAACCATTAAGGGCCTTATAGATAAGTAATAACATTTTGTAACTGATACTGAACTTAATAGGTAGCCAGTGCAGAGACTGTAAAATTGATTTGTAATATGATCATATTTTCTTGACCTGGTAAGGGACTCTAGCTGCTGCATTTTGGACTAACTGTAGTTTGTTTATTGAATATGCAGGACAACCAGCTAGCAGTGCAATACAATAGTCCAGTCTAGAGGTCATGAATGATGAACTAGCTTTTCTGCATCAGAAAAAGTTAACATGTTTCGTAGCTTGGCAATGTTCCTAAGATGGAAGAATGCTGTTTTTGTAAAATGGGAAATATGATTTTCAAAAGACAAGTTGCTATCTAATATAACACCAGATTTTTGACTGTAGAGGAAGTAAAAGTACACCCGTCTAGTTGCAAATTGTAATCCACGAGATTCGTTGTACTGTCTTTTGGTCAAATAAGTAATATCTCTGTCTTACCCGAATTCAATAGGAGAAAATTATTGATCATCCAACGTTTAACATTTTTTAACAAACTCTGTTAGCTTAGATAATTTAGAAATTTTATCTGGTCTTGTTGAGATATATAGTTGAGTATCATCGGCATAACAGTGGAAACTAATCCCGTATTTCCTAATAATATTACCAAGGGGCAAAATGTATATTGAAAATAGCAGAGGACCTAGGACAGCTCCTTGTGGCACTCCATATTTTACTGAAGATAATTGAGATGACTCCCCATTTAAACGAACAAAGTGGTAGCGATCGGACAGGTAGGATCTAAACCCATCTTAAAGCCTGCCCTTGAATACTTGTATAGTTTTGTAATCGATCTATGAGTAATGTCATGATCTATAGTATCGAATGCAGCACTAAGATCAAGTAAAACTCGCAATGAGACACAGCCTTGGTCTGACAAGAAGCAAGTCATTTGTAATTTTAAAAAGTGCAGTTTCTGTACTATGGTGGGGCCTGAAACCTGACTGAAAATCTTCATAGAGATAATTTTTTTGCAGGAAGGAGCAAAATTGAGCAGACACAACATTTTCTAAAATTTTAGACATAAAAGGAAGATTGGCGCTGGGTCTGTAATTTGCAAAGTTCCCTAGGCTTAGTGTGGTTCTAATAGAGGCTAATAACGCCAGCTTGAATGTTTTGGGGACGTGACCTAAAGACAACGACGAATTAATAATATTGAGAAGCAGTTCTTCAGCTACAGGTAACAACTCTTTCAATAAATTAGTGGGTACAGGATCTAACAGGCATGTTGTTGTTTAGATGCAGTGATAAGTTTATTTAGCTCTTCCTGTCCTATAGCTGTAAAGCACTGCAGTTTAGCTTTTGGTGCAATGAATGAAGCTGAAGTATTATACACTCTGTAGAATCTACATTTGTTATTGTAATTCTGATGTTATCTATTTTATCATTGAAGAAATTCATAAAGTCATTACTAATAAACTGTGATGAAATATTTAGATTGGGTGGCATCTGATTATTTGTTAATCTAGCCACTATGCTAAATAAAAACATTGGATTATTTTGGTTATTTTCTATGAGTTTGTTGATATGCTCGGCCCTGGCAGCCTTTATTTAGAGCCCTGTCTATAGGGGACATACTGTTTTTTTCACGCAATTCTAAAAACTTCCAAGTTTGTTTTTCTCCATTTGCGCTCAAGACTTCGAGTTTCTTTCTTGATAGAATGGGTATTATTGTTGTACCATGGCGCAGTACGTTTTTTTTCTAACCTTTTTCAATTTGATGGGGGAAACGGCTTCTAATGTATTAGAGAAGATCGTGCCAATGTTGCTAGTTATTTCTTCTAGTTCATGTGTACTTATTGGTACGCAGAGCAGTTGAGATAAATAAGGCAGGTTATTTGTGAATCTGTCTTTGGTGGCTGGAAAAATAGTTCTGCCCAGACGATAACGCGGAGACATATAGTTAATATCAGTAATACGCAACATGCACGATACAAGGAAATGGTCAGTAACATCACGCTTTGAGGTACGGATATTATATAAGTAAGATCAATTCCATGCGGAATAAGTAAATCTAGTGTTATGATTAAAAAGTGAGTGCGCCCGGTGACGTTTTCTTGACTCCAAAAGGTTAGTTGAGGTACAGATTAAACACAGTCATAATGCTCATGTCTTAATCACAACTGGTGAATATGTACAATCCGACAATTAGCGCTGATCAACAGTAAACACAATCGGTCTGAGAGGAAATACTCTGCAACATTCTTTGGAGGAAATGCTGTATATGGCACCTGGGGGTGGGATAGATTTCTTTTGCATATCTGACAGTGAAACATTAAGCATTAGTATTTCGAATGATTTAAATCTGTATCCTGTCTTCTGAGTAACATTTAGAGTATCACTATATATTGTTGCAACACCGCACCACGACCAGTCTGACGGGGCTCATGCGTATAATAGTAGCTTGGTGGAGTAGACCCATTTAGACCAATATAATCATTAGGTTTTAGACAGGTTTCAGTCAAGCAGAGTACATCAAAACGATTATCTGTGGTCATTTAATTTACAATAACTGCTTTAGGTGAGAGTGATCTAATGTTTAGGAGCCCAAACTTTAAAAATGGTTTGTGTTCATTTATTTTAAATTGTTCTGGATTAATCACGATCAGATTTTTTCTAGAACCTGCATTAAATTTATATTTTGACCTCACTATTCAGGGAACAGACACAGTCTTTATAGTTTGTACACCGCAAGTACTTCTATCATTTAAGCGGGTAAAACACAAGTCATCAGGGCAGTTAAGCCACTACAGCATATGAGCATAAACTAGCACAAGCATTTAACTGAAAACAACTAAATGAGCCTAAACAACATGGATAGCCTTAGCAACATGATGTTAGATACGGATGCGCAATCTAAATGGAAATTAGTTGTGAGGTTCGAGAGAGTGAAACCATAGCAGATGTGAAGTGGGCGGCTTGAATCTCTTGATGTCCTTCTTAGGTTGAATGCAGTTCCCAATTCTGCAGTTCTTGACGTCAGTCACATAAACTCGGGGAGTCCATGGACCATAATGTAGAGAGGAGGAAGTATCGCTTAACTGCAGGCAATCGGAATCAATCGGAGGGTGAGACATTGGGCAAACAAATTCAACCTTCTCTAAATTCCGATTCCAGTGTATGATGGTGTTTTGCCTGACGAATTTGCCAGTTAATTGATTGGAGCAATGCGAAAAATTGTATGGATAATAATGAGGGACTGATATATGAATGCTATAGGATTAGGTGTCGTATTACATAGGTGATGGGGTTTTAGCTGAGAGTCAGCTGATGCGAGTTGACTAATGTGACATGCCAGGAACTAACGGTACGCTTGATTATACGGATATCTGAGCAATACACTGCCCAACCCCCGTGATTGTTCGGCCATGCCCCTCAAAAACGTCTGTGGCTGGTCCATGCTTTAGTCGGTCGCCCCTAAGTGGGCCACGCTTCAAGTGTGTGCGGCATTGAGCACATAGAGACAGGTGCAAATGAAACTTTCACTTGCAGTAAATAATTAATTCATCGCGGAGACTAATATGGTGACAACTGTCGGGGTGTGATCCGTAAGATCAGGATCAACTACGATCCGTTCTTTAAACCCTCTTGGTTGACTAGTTCGCGAGCGTCTGGTTTGATTTAGTTAATTATTGATCAGGTTGCAGACAGTCACATTGTCTGTAAGGTCAGATGCTCAATATTAGTACGGCAGCATTCTTCGATACAAAAATCGAATAAATAACAGTAATACAAAAAGTATAGTCTAATTTTTAGTGCAGTAACATTCATGTCATCAACTCCAATGTTTGAATGAAGATTTTGCAATCTCTGTAATCAGCCACCCAGCACCACCTTCTTATATTCCCAGTTTCTGAGCACTGTTCGGGGTGCAGTTGCGCAAGTACAACGCCAGGGCTATTGGCAGGGTCTGACCGAAGTGAAGGCTGAAGACTGGGTACGGCTGAGCAGCACAAACAACAACAGGCAATTGCACTAGAGGGTTATGTGATTGATGGCATGACAAACAATGTCACAACTCACAAAATTTAAAGTTCTGGGGCCAGTTCTTATCGTATGTCGCTAACTCAGTTCAGCTGGATTTGATGTTGATAACTTTGGCAGGATCTTGGATGTTTGGTTCTTCGAAAACATATCATGACGTGATAGTACATAGCAAAGGTAAGTCAAGCTAAACATGGCGGGAGCGAAGACAGGTACTTTCACTTTAACGGAGATTAGATGCATCTTCGGAAAGCCGAATTGATACTTAAAATATGTCCGTACCACGCTAATTAATTCAAGAGTACTAATAATAAGGGCATAATTTAATAATAATCATTAAAATTAATTTAAAGCATAATTATATAATGGTTAGATCTTTAATACATAGCCACAGAGTTTTACTCACCTGACAGATTTGATCGTCCTAAAATTAGACTTCTAAAAATTGGCATTCGAGTCTTCACCGAACACTGCTATACAGATAATGTAGAGCGTGCAGTAATTTGACGTGATGGACTAGCTATTATGGGTATGGCTTGATGGAGTGCAGAAGAGGCAGATAACAGATTTGACCCTTAAGAAACTTTCAATAATGCTGGTCACGTAAAAAAATCTGTTCAAATATTAAAATTTTAACTCGAAGCTAATTATAATTGAAATAAAAAGTTGTAAAGCCGGTAGCAAATATTAGAAATCGTAAAGATAAATAGTGGGGAACATGTAGGCTCTAAAGCAATGAATCAAAATAAAAACAGTGCACATTTCATTTACCTATTATAACATTTATGTAGTTTTGCTCGCTTGGCTGTTTCCTTATAAAAGTACAGAAATTTGTCAAGTTTTTCATCAGGCGTCTTTTTTAATTATATGATGTCATTAATTTGCTGTCTTGCCACAGCCAATCGCTGCATTGCTGATCGTAGTTTCGAGTATCGATACATAGCCCCTTTTAAACCAAACCATGAACGCGCAATTATCTTAGATAACTCAATCCAGCCATACTAATCATCAACAACAAGTGCGTTCAAAGACAACAAACATTAACACGAAATTAGGTGCACAGATCCTGATCTGCGCGATGATATCATCTTTGGAGCTGTGACATTTCATTCGGATGTATATAAGAGGGACGTACGAAGAATGGGCCCCTGGTGTTGAACATGTAGTTGTAATACAGGAGTAGTTCAATCCAAAACATGTTTTTTTAAAAGGGGTGGTTCACTGGGTTTTTTCTAGGCTTGACTGTGTGTTAGGGGGAGCTACCAAGTGTTATGCTTCCACTGAAAAAAAAAAAAAACATGATTTTTCACATCATTTACCTTTAATTCAACACAGCTCGTCCCACGGTTTTCTGAGTAAATAACCGAATAAATGTGGAATCAATTTCCCGTTTTAGAAAGCCCCTCCCTCAGAAATAGGTATAGCTGACCCAGTGTGTCGTTAATATAGCTTATGTTTGATGAGGGAGACATATGAATGCCTTGTCCAAATACCCACACTTTCGGTGTTTGCACTTGACCACTTGACTACTTATATGAANATTCTTTTCCCAGTTGAGTAAAATAGGGCACGTCAACGTAAACAATATTGTACAAGTTTTAGTTTGTAGCTACTTTTCTTTGAAGGTCAGTATTATGTAGGATAATAATGTATCAGTTAGGCCTCACAGCAAAAAACACGGGATTTATGCCTCTAATGGTTTATAAAGTATTGGGACACTAATCTGCACATTTGTATTATTGCTAGAGTGTGATTATTGGATGCTGCTGTGTGCAGGTGTGTTTATGCCGGTGGGTTTGGTGCTGCAGCCCTGGATGGGCTCTGCTGCGATGGCTGCCTCCTCTGTGTCTGTAGTGCTGTCTTCCCTCCTACTCAAATGGTAAACCTCTCTGATCTTCACACAGTTCGATTTAATGAACATTTTTGCATGCTTTAGTAACAGGCTTTGCTATTTTGGACTCAGCAGGCTTTTTAAGTGTTTCCTTTAGATGCTCAAAAGATTGATTTGACTAGGCCTGCGCGATTAAAACGGTATCAGTATTTATTGACGGTGCACCTGATACAAAATGATAGAAAAAATTTGCAATATACTGCAAGACAGCTTCATGCTCGTTTCATTTAAAGCCGCGTGCTATGAGCGACAAGCCAATAAATTGTGACATCAGAACACACGAATGCTGAAATATGTGTCATGCATGCCTGCGATGAGATTGTGAATAAAAAAGTAATATTAGTCGAATTTTAAATAAAAATTTGCATTCAAATCCGAAAACTGTGCTGTAGCCTATCCAGTTGAACCCACGAGATGCGCCACTGCTGCGTTTTTCATTCAAAATGTTAGAGAAATACAGAAGCTCAATGTGGAGATGTGGTTTGGTTAAAACAGTGCATTTTCGAGACGGGCAACTATGACTGTTGCACTCGCGTCTCACACAAGAGATGTATGGAAAGCCATGCAAAGTTAAAACAGTTAAAACTTTTAAAAAACACGTCACGAATATGTGGAAGTTTATTCCCTACGGTATCTCTTATGTTTTTAGTTTTTGGCAGCAAAACAAATAATTGCATACAGTTGCTTACATAAAAGAATCAAAGTATACCTGATCTATTTAGTTTTTTTTTAATTTTTATTTTTATTTAAATCATTTATTGATGCGACTTCTAACTACGCCTACCTCCTAGAAATAAAGCACTGTTTGTTTTATTTGTATATTGTGTATTTGTAATGTGTATCTTTGTTCTTATTTTTTAATAATAACGCGAAATGAACGACAAAGACTTTTATCTCGCCCCCTTTGCCTAAATAGCTGCCACTCTTTTGTATTTTGTTTACCTTTTAGGCTTTGGCTTAAGCTAAGCTAATCTAAAATGGGGAAATTAGTTTGGCTTTACTGCTCAGACAACTTAGTCAAACTCAGACAAAATAGTACAACCAACATGGCAAAGGATCGTGATATTCCTGGAAAAAAAAATTGTGATATGATGATATTTTTGCCATATCGCCCACCTCAAATTATTTGTTGTTTGTCTTATTAGATTGTGTAAATTAAAAATACACTGGTTGCATCGAAACATTTATTTTTCTCTGCTCTTCCTGCAAAATGGTTATAAAAAATTTCAATAATTATCGATACAGAACGATATGAAACATAGACTGTCCTGGATAGCAATATATTGCCCCGAAATTATTGCGTTAAGCGATATTATTGTCATTTTAAGACCATTTTATGCCACTGAATATATAATCATAATTTAACAGCATAATAATGCAAGAAGGCCTACACACTTCCAAATGACAACAAACTTTAAATTCTTAAGAATATTTAGATCATGGAAATGAAGTATCAAAATATTAGATACCTTTTAAAACCTGAATAAATAGTAAATAAACGTTTTCTAACAAAAAGTGCAAAGTCCAATAAAATGCACAAAGAACTTGTATGGGATTTTTCCGTGACCTTCTTTTCTCTGTAAATGAAGAGTGCACACTATTGCTGAAAAACACAAAAACTACTCAGCAGTCAGATGTGCGTATGCACAAAGACACAGATCCCTAAACAAGACCAAACCTGCAGATGAAACTTTGTTTGTAGAAACATTTTTTAAATTTGAACTAGCACCAACTACACCACGTCATGTACGAGAAGCTGCTAAAGACACAGCGCAAGTGGAATTTACAAACATGGTTACTAAATTTTTTATGTAATCTCATTGCGATATATTGCGTCACCAAAAATGACTGAGGTCATGTACATATATTGCGCGATAATTCGCACATTGATATACTCGTAAGTTGATATATTGATTATTGCGACAGGCCTATTAAACAGTATGTCGTGATCAGAGTTGGGTATAATGCGTTACAGAGGAATTGCGTTACTTAAGTTACAAATGCAGACTGCAGTGTTCAGAAATATGAAGTAAAAATCATTTTGCGCATCAGTATGCCCTTTAATAAATCGGCGGATAATGCGAGCTGAAATGCAGACGAGTCCTACAACATTCAGATGCAATTAAAGGTTACTTGAAATTCATTCTTAAACACCAAATGACCAATGAAGTGTCAAGCACCCAAAGCAGTACATATTTATTCTATAAGTTGTCTTTAATTGAAAAATATGCATTTTCTTATATACTGTAGTAGGCCTACTGTAGGGTATATTACACACATGCATATCAGAAGACAGAAAGAGCTTTATTGCCAAGTATGTTTGCACATACAAGGAATCTGTTATAGTGTCACAAGCTTCTAAAATCATTTAAGTTAATTTTTTCCCACATTAATGTACACACAGCACCCCAAAATGACAGAAAAACACAGAATTGTTGACATTTTTTTGCAGATTTATTAAAAAAGAAAACTGAAATATCACATGGCCCTAAGTTTCAGACCGTTTGCTCAGTATTTAGTAGAAGCACCCTTTTGATCTAATACAGCCATGAGTCTTTTTGGGAAAGATGCAACAAGTTTTTCACACCTGGATTTGGCGATCCTCTGCCATTCCTCCTTGCAGATCCTCTCCAGTTCTGTCAGGTTGGATGGTAAACGTTGGTGGACAGCAATTTTTATGTCTCTCCAGAGATGCTCAGTTGGGTTTAAGTTAGGGCTCTGGCTGGGCCATTCAAGAAGTTGTTGTCACAGAGTTGTTGTGAAGCCACTCTTTTGTTATTTTAGCTGTGTGCTTAGGGTATTTGTCTTGTTGGAAGGTAAACCTTCGCCCAGTCTGAGGTCCTGAGCACTCTGGAGAAGGTTTTCGTCCAGGATATCCCTGTACTTGGCCGCATTCATCTTTCCCTCGATTGCAACCAGTCGTCCTGTCCCTGCAGCTGAAAAACACCCCCACAGCATGATGCTGCCACCACCATGCTTCACTGTTGGGACTGTATTGGACAGGTGATGACCAGTGCCTGGTTTTCTCCACACATACCGCTTATAATTAAGGCCAAAAAGTTCTATCTTGGTCTCACCATCTCACAACTCCATGCGGGTTTTCATGTGTCTTGCACTGATGAGAGGCTTCCGTCGGGCCACTCTGCAATAAAGCCCCGACTGGTGGAGGGCTGCAGTGATGGTTGACTTTCTACAACTTTCTCCCATCTCCCGACTGCATCTCTGGAGCTCAGCCACAGTGATCTTTGGGTTCTTCTTTACCTCTCTCTCAAGGCTCTTCTCCCCCGATAGCTCAGCTTGGCCGGACGGCCAGCTCTAGGAAGAATTCTGGTCGTCCCAAACGTCTTCCATTTAAAGATTATGGAGGCCACTGTGCTCTTAGGGAACCTTAAGTTCAGCAGAAATTTTTTTTGTAACCTTGTCCAGATCTGTTCATGGCACATTTCTGTCTCTGAGCTCTTCAGGCAGTTCCTTTTGACCTCATGATTCTCATTTGCTCTGACTTGCACTGTGAGCTGTAAGGTCTTATACAGGTGTGTGGCTTTCTTAATCAAGTCCAATCAGTATAATCAAAACAGCTGGACTCAAATGAAGTGTAGAACCATCTCAAGGATGATCAGAAGAAATGGACAGCACCTGAGTTAAATATGTGAGTGTTACAGCAAAGGGTCTGAATATTTAGGACAATGTGATATTTCAGTTTTCCTTTTTTATAAATCTGCAAAAATGTCAACAATTCTGGTTTTTTCTGTCAATATGGGGTGCTGTGGTTACATTAATGAGGAAAAAAAATTAACAAAAGATTTTAGCAAATGGCTGCAATATAAAAAAAGAGTGAAATTTAAGGGGGTCTGAATAATTTCCGTACCCACTGTATTTGTATTGCACACTGGAGCACATTTAACTGTTCTGAGGTAGATTGTCTAATCCGATATATCTAATATATAGAATATGTATATATATATATATAATATATATATATATCTATAATATATATATATATATTATATTATATATTATACAACACCCCCTGCATTCAAAGTTTGGGATCAATAAGAGTTTTTATTCTTTTCTAAAGAGGTTCTTATGCTCATCAAGCCTGCATTTATTTGATCAAAAATACAAAAAAAAAAAAAAATTGTCAAATGATCCTTCAGAAATCATTCTAATATGCTGATTTATAATCATGTTGGAAGACATTTATGTTTGCTTAATATTTTTTTGGGACCTGTGATATTTTTCAGGATTCTTTGATAAATAAAACGTTAAAAAGAACAGCATTTATTAAAATCCATATTTTGTGTTAAATATCTACACAACTATTCCAAAAAAATTAAAATAAAAAAGGTTTGGGGTCAGTAAATTTCTTTTACAAGTGTTAGCCTACTTTTTTTCAGCAAGGATGTGTTAAATGGATACAAAGTGATATTGTTAGAAACGATTTCTATTTTGAATAAATTCTGTTCTTTTTAACTTTTTATTTTATTTATGGAACACAGGTTCCAAAAAAATATTAAGCAGAACAAATGTTTTCAACATTGATAACAAGAATAAGACTGTTTATAAAGATCATGCATGCGACAACGAGGACCTGCGTAATGACGCTGAATCAGTGCTTTTTTTTTCTGTATTTTTGATCAAATAATACAAATTGATGACCATAAGAGACTCCATTTAAAAAAAGACAAAAATCTAAAAGATATACCTCTGTGTGTGTATATAATAGGCCTGTGTGTGTATCCCTTATTGTCGATTGTCCCTTATTTTCCTTTTCTGAAGTTGGCAACCCTAATCATCCGCCTCATGATGATCTGATGAAACTCCAGCAACCTCGAAACGAAACCAGCACGAGTGTAACTATGATGAAAGTGACGGATGAGCAGCTCAGTCAAAACTGTATTTTATCAGACGCTTTAACGTTTAGCTGTGTCTTTCTCAGAGGCCGGTTTGTGTTTCATCTGCTCTACTCTTCCTCCCCCTCGTCATCATCATCTACTCCACCCCAAAACAGGTACCTAGCGCAAATGTGCACAGGTAAGTTAACATTCTTCTTCTTTGGGTTTTAACGGCAGCTTGCATCCTTGGTGTTGAATTACCGTCATCTTCTGGAGCTATAGTATAAGTAGTTACTTCCCATGTATAGCATCTTGTTTTTCATACTCTTGATAGGCCTATTATTCCTGTTTTGTTTTAGTCAGAAAGCAAATCAAATATTTAATTCCTTTCTCGCTCCTACTGCAATCCACTCCACTCCCTGTTAGTCCCATGTCTTTTATCATGACCATCTGTTTATGTAGCACTTTGAGCATAAAGCAAGAGGCGGACACGCGAGAGCAGCTCAGCAACTGTATTGAAAACAGACACGGCCGGAACCAAACAGGACTGCCGATTCCATGATCTATTACATCCCGTAACTCCATACTTTGTAGTTCATAATTTGCGCAATAAGTACATGTTCTACAGTCTCAAGGACGCACAGCAATCCACTAAACTTAATTAAAACAAATGCCTTTATGGCAACACACTTACGTTTTCCTTATTGTCTTTTCTTACAGATAAGTCTTATCACTCACACAAAACGATCACTGTAACGTGTGCTTTAAGAAGGAAATGTCTTTTTAATATGTAAAAATGAATATCTGAAATGTCTGATATGATCTCTGAGGCAGCAGCTCTTAAAAACTGAGAAAATGAATATAACCAGTAAAAATAACTTTTTCTAAAAATTATTTTTTCAAACTGTTCAACAGCGACACCAGTTTCAGATGGATGAATAGAGTAATGTTTTATAGGCACAACCCATTTTACTCCTAGAGTAGGGTGACCATACGTGCCATTTTCCCAGGACGCGTCCTGGCCAGGATTTCTATATTGCTTAAAATATCTAGGTTTTGGCTTTGTTTGTGTGTGCAGACCGATCGGTGTATGACATCAAAACACCATACAGACGGTTCCTTATGCTTTCAAAATGCTTTCGAGGTATTTTGATGTCATACACTGATCGGTCTGCACAGACGCAAACCAATCCAATCCTAAAAAGAAAAAAAAAAAAAAAAAAAAATATTTTGTCCGTATGGTCACCCTATCCTAGAGAGGTTCCACTTTGTTAGTTTGGGATCAGGTTATCTGAGTCTTACATTAGCCTCACTGCTGTTTGATAAGCCAGCAAATGTAAAGTGTTTTCTAGAGTGTGCTCTAGAAAAGATGCTCTAACTCTTTATCATGATTTTCACTCAACGTAAGAACACATGCTTTGAAAGAAATAAATTCAGTCTATGCCAGTTCAATCCAAACTCGCACATACGTTCTAAGGATCCAGTCAACCCAAGAGGAATCAGAACTGAAGGTGACATTCAAAGAAAATGGAGAAGCGTTTTACAACATAAACTCATTCTCTCACCACCAGAATGCATAAACGACAAAACTTTTATGTGAATACATTCAAATAAGTTAATATCAACATCATAAACAACATTATTGTTCTGGTTGTTTGATAGTTTCAGGCACATTTGTTTTTCAGTGATCAGTGAAGCTCTGTTCAGTTGTGGATGAAGTTCCTCAGGTCTCCAGCAGATGGTGTCAGTGTCTCAGTGACGATAATCACTGATCTCTGGCCCTTAGATGACTGAAATGGATCCTTACATCTGTGGAGCTCCAGTGTCTGTATCTCAAATCCATGCTTGAAAAAGTACAGATAACTTACAGCAGAGGTCCCCAACCACCAGGTCGCGACCCACTACCGCTTAGGCTCGTTTTAGCTGTTTTTTTCAGCAGTGTTTTCTTTGTATGCGATTGATATGGAGTAGCAATTTGACAATTTCATGTTAAATATGTAAATGAAAGATTGCTCTGATCTGTCACATATTAAGCCCCATTCAGACGACACAATTTTTTTGTCGGTTACGACAGTCACAGTGTCAGATTATGCGATTTTGACTCATAAAATCTTGTCGTGTCGTGAACAAGAAACATGTCAGACTATACGATGCTACCCGACCATTCATCATATGCCATCATTAACAACGTGTGTGCTGTCATCAATAGCGTGAAACAAGACAGAAGGTGCTATGAGCGTTGTCACGAATCCGGTCTATGAACTTCCGTTCACTCACCACCAGAGGTCACCCGCTCACTACATGGACTCTCACACTACACAAACTGTTAAACTATACCCTGGACTACATTTCCCATCATCCCATTGCACTGATTGCACCTGTAACCAATCACACGCTCATCTGAAAGCTATTACACACACTATATAACACCCACTCAGATCCTGCTCAAGTCGCAGAGTATTAGGCCCTTTCGCACCGCTTTAGTTCCAGAACTAAATGTACAGTACTGGGAAGGCCGCTTTAGTTCCAGATCTAAATGTACAGTACTGGGAAGATTTTGCGCGAACTATTTCCCAGTACCATTTAAAGGGTTGCATTCGCACTGAGAGTGTGTACTAGGAAGTGACGTAAGCCGGTCGACAGCAACATCATTTGTGCGCGGCGTTCAACAACAGAAACAAAGAAGAACAACATTAACAACAGGAGGATGGAGGATGCTGTGATCGGAGCTGTTTTTTTTGTTGTGTCTTGCGGGTTTCACAATAATGGACATGGAAAGTCGACGTATACGTAAAGCGATTGAAAGAATGGAAAGGAGGACTAAGAATCTCCAACAACAACTGGCAGTGCTGCATTTCATTGAGGCCGATAGAAGCACAACACGCCGTGGACGAAGTCTTCAGGTAAATGCCATTTATAAAAGCTCTCAGTATGTTCTTTCTCATGTAATGCTTAGAAATATAAAAATATCAAATGTTGCAGTCACAATTTATACACAGGAATGAATACTTAATGTAATAATATGAATTACGAAAACGTTATGCACTAGCAGTGGCGGATCGTCAGGGGAGGCATAGCTTCCCCATAATTTTGAGGTGAAAAAGGGAGGAGGACGATTTAATGTTAATACAATTCACAATTAATTTCAGTTCATGTCTCAGAATGTGTATTTTTTGTTTATAATTTCACAGTTGTTGTAATAAAATAATGTGAAAGCGCCGCTTTTCTATTGCGAATTTGCCGAATCTGCTGATGTAATTACAAACGCTTGGTGATAGAGAAGGGGAGGGGGAGGCCGAGCGAGCGCTGAGCTCTCGTGCCTCCGTCGGTAACAAAAATTAGCCAATCAGCATCGAGTGTTCACTTTCAGCACTGAGGAGTGTTGAGAAAAGAACCCTCGTAGGGGAGGCTAGCCTCCCTTCTGGTATATAAACCAATCATCATAGAGACGTAAATTACCTGATAATAGTTTGAACATCTACCGCTGCACTGATAATGTACCAAGTACTTATGATGAGTAGCGATATTGAATATCTGATTGCCAACAGATTTACCAAGCTGCCATTCAAACAGTATACATACAAATTTAGGGAAAACAGTCCAAGCTGGATATAGGCTACAGCAGTCGGCTTAATTAAATGGCGCAACAGGCAGCTCTCTTTTAACACAGACTTTTTTTAAGAAGGGATGGATGTTTGCTTCAAGTGATAGGCCAGGTAAGTGAAATTATATTATCTTGCTGTGTGTCGTTTTCTTTACGTTTTCTGACTAAAAGCAACCAAAAAAGCAATTTAAAAGGTTAAGCAAATAATACATAATAATAATAATAATAATATATAATCGTCAGGGATCCCAGACCAACTACAATTATGGTGCCTCTATGTTTAAACCCACGAACCACCATCTGTGCACTAGTACAATGTCCAGACCTTCTAACCTTCTCCAAATAATTAGTCATTCCTCATGTTATACAACAGGGTAATCGAAATCTTTACTTTATATTTCATAATGCCTTATGCCGGTTTAATAATAAAGGGTTACTATGGACCTATCAAAAGTAGTAAGTAGCTAGCTGTGACATTACACAGCATACCAAAAAGTGAATTGTTACTTTGTTTAAGAGCTTTCAAGAGTTTCTTGTTAGTGTAACATCCGTCTACTCATGATTTTGGATCATACAATTACTCATGATTGAGTATTCATTACTCATATGATCATATTTTGGGTCATATAATTTACACATGATTTTGTTTAGTTATTCACTGGCAATGGAGCTGTGTTTTAAGATGTTACCTTATATGACAATGTAGCTCACTAACAATGTACTGAATGTTTCAGATGTTGCTACGGATCAACTCACAACGCTGTTTGGGTCCACAAGAGAATCGATGAGTGGTGGACAACTGTTGTGCCCTATTTCACAGATGAGCAGTGGATCCAAAATTTCAGAATGTCTAGAGCGACATTTTACCACATCTGTCACCGTTTGAAGCCAGCCTTAGAGAAAATGGACACAAACCATCCTGTGTCTGTACCTCTCCAAAAAAAGAGTTGCTATTGCATTGTGGAAGCTCGCAACTAACTCTGAGTACAGAAGTGTCACATCTGTTTGGAGTTGGCATTTCAACTGCTTGTGACTGTGTTAAAGACTTCTGCTCCTCAGTTGAAAACATCCTGTTGCCTGAAGTCATTATGATACCGCAGGCAAAGAAGCTCAAATAACTGTCCCTTAACTTTGAACAAAGATGGGGTTTACCACAGTGTGTGGGGGGTATTGATGGCTCCCATATCCCTATTCTGGCTCCCCAGGAATACCACACTGAATATTTCAATCGTAAGGAGTGGTATTTCATTGTGTTGCGGGCAGTTGTTGATGCTAAGAGGTTATTTTGGAATGTTTTTGCTGGGTTACCTGGCAGTTTGCATGATGCCAGGGTTCTACGTTTGTCTGCATTATGGGAGCTGGCTGAGAGAAGACCTTTGTATGCACAGCAATACAGAAATATTAATGGACCAGACGTGGGCTTCTACATCCTTGGAGATGCAGCATATCCACTGACAAGCTGGCTCATGAAGCCTTTCCCTGACAATGGTTTCCTAACAGCACAGCAGCAGGTATATAACCATAAATCAAGCAAGGCGAGAGTTGTGGTTGAAAATGCATTTGGCCGATTGAAAGGAAGATGGAGATGCCTGCTGAAACGCAATGACTGCAATCTAGAAAGGGTGAAGTCCATGGTGCTCACCTGCTGTGTACTACACAACCTCTGTGAGACCCATGGTGAGGAGTATAGTGAGGAGTGGTGTGTAGCTGGTCCTTTCCCCCAACCGAAATAATCTTTTCTCAGAAACCCTCTTCGTTTGAGACAACACCACAAGTAAAAGAGACCCTTACTGCCCATTGGTCAGTTCTGGAGTTTTCTGCAGAGGATTCTCGCAGGTTAATCTCCCTCCACTCTGAAGGTTATACGTATACCCACGCCTTCTGGGTGTTCAGCCATTGGGAAGACACACCCTCCTTATCACTCGTTTCACTCCGTGGCACCC
Source organism: Sinocyclocheilus anophthalmus (assembly GCA_018155175.1). Taxonomy (NCBI): domain Eukaryota; kingdom Metazoa; phylum Chordata; class Actinopteri; order Cypriniformes; family Cyprinidae; genus Sinocyclocheilus; species Sinocyclocheilus anophthalmus. The sequence goes on from JADLZN010010949.1 coordinate 27,726, forward strand.
TGGGCTGAGGTGCCCTCATGTGACCTTGGCTGTGGTTCTGGAGGGGTTATGCAATGCCCCATTTGAACCCTTAGAAGAAGTGTCGGTCCAGTTGCTCACGCTCAAGACTATCTTTCTCCTCGCAATCTCCTCACTTAAAAGGATCAGGGATCTGCAGGCACTTTTTGTTTCGTGCCTGGAATTTTTTCCAGGCATGGTTAGGGCATTCTTTTACCCGAGGGCCGGGTATGTCCCTATGGTGCCCACTTCTTCGCCAGGGCCCATAGTACTTCAGGCATTCTGTCCTCCTCCGTTCAAGGAAGTAGGCCAAGAAGGCTTAATCTGCTCTGTCCAGTTTGAGCACTGGACACTTACGCACACAGAGCTGCCCCGTGGCGTAAGGCATATCAGCTTTTTGTTTGTTTTGGTCCGCCTAAGAAGGGATTTCCGGCGACCAAGCATATTATGGGTAGGTGGGTGGTCGAGGCCATCTCACTAGCCTACGAGTCCTCTGGCCTCCCGTCACCTATGGGGGTCAGAGCGCACTCAACCAGGAGTATGGTGGCCTCCAAGGCTTTCAACTTGGGTGTGGCCTTGCATGACATTTGTGCTGTGGCGGGCTGGTCATCTCCGCACACTTTTGTCCGCTTTTACTACCTAGACCTGGCATCTACCCCAGGTTCCCATGTTCTCTCTTCGTGATGTGCTCATAAGTTACACACACAGGCAGGGACTTGGTAGCATGGCGCAGTGGGTATTCTCGTTCCCAAAGTGTTTCGACGCAGCTCGAGTTACTGAAGGGGAACGTCTCTAGGTTACATATGTAAACATGGTTCCCCGAGGGAGCGAGACGCTGCGTCTCTTTGCCATACTCCCTGCATCCCTGCAGGCGCTACTTCATCGAAGCTAACTTGCCCTCTGCCGGATGCGCTTTTATACTTCCTGGCGCTCACGTCACCCCGCTCGTGACGTCTCGCTGCTCCATTGGAATGATTTTACACGTGCTTTAGAACGCGGTCACGCAGGGGCGTTCCCAAAGTGAATCTCGATGCAGCGTCTTGTTCCTGTTCCCCGCGGGGAACCATGGTTACATATGTAACCAAGAGATGTTTTATCTGTTCCCCTGAAATATGTAAGACAATTGATATTTTTATTGATTTATTTTCAATTTCATTATTCATTATTATGCTGATAATCTTTTTATACTGTCATCATATATGTACGAGCACACACCCATATTGTGATAAGATCTCACGATCTGTTAAAATTGTCTACTTATTATTGACCTTAAAACCAATATCTTCCTCACATACAGAGAGAGAGAGAGAGAGAGAGAGAGAGCATAACACACAGCAACCTGATACCACAGTCATGTACACAGCAGATGAATCTGAATTTGATTAATCAAAAATGACATTTGGTGTTGGGTAGGGACTACGTGTTCTGATGACGTGAATATCCCTAATGACTCTGTTAAGTAGTGGTTAGTCCATTTACTAGGACAGAGATGGATATAAATACTTTGAAATGGTAATTGTATTATTTGGAATGTGTATTGTTTGCATTTGATCAATGATAATAGGTATGATCCTGACTGTGTGTTTAAATGTGTATGTGTTAGCTCTGATGCTGAACTAAATGTGTATTCTTTGTAATTAGTGTTAATTGACCCCTATAGTTGGTATGATCTGCTAGTGTTTGGCGGGAAGATTGCATATAAGTGATGGATTTTATTTTGAGATTGGGTTGGAGCACGAGTGACGAGACAGCTGTCAGAAATAAAATCACTTGGAGGCGGATTAGGCGGAGGGATGGTGGGCCAGGCCTGTGTAGTGGAAGAGGGCCTGGAGACAAAGGTAGACCAGGGTGCCAGGGCAGCGCGGCAAGGCAGGCGGCCAGGGCCGGGCCAGAGGGACAGACCAGCGAGGCTCTGGCTGAACAGCAACCCCGGCAGATGACCAGGGCAGAGGCAGGAGCTTGGCAGACAGCAAAGGCGGAGCTGACGACTACATCAGCGGAGCAGACAAGGCAGATGAAGCCCCTAGTAGCTCAGGCAGGACTGCAAAGCAGATCACAGAGAGGTTAGTAACAGCCTTGATGATGGCTGTAAAACAGGACAGGTAGACAGTTCAACAACAGTCTCTTTGGCCATGACAAGGTAGACGGAGAGTTCAGGAGTGGAAGCCACCACCTCTGGAAGAATGAGAATGGACTCAAGAATGGACTCCTGGACTGGAGCAGATTCTGGAGTGGACTCTGACGGCTCCCAGACTGGAGCAGGCTCTTGAGTGGACTCTGACGGCTCCCATGCACGCAGAACAGTCCAGAGACCAAAGGCAAAGACGGCCTTCTTGATTATGGCAGCAGCAGTGAAATTGGGCGGCTCTATGGTGACCTCGGTGACCTGGCATCGGGGTCTGTGGTGGGGTCCTCCATTACCACCATACTGGGACACAGGAGCCGTGCCCGGGTCCCAGACCGTCGCGGGCGGGGGGGGGACTCTAACCACCGGATTGGGTCGCTCCAGTACTCTCTCGACTCAGGAGTCTGCACTAGTTTGGTCGCTCCATACAGGTAGTTGGTCGCTAGCCGACCTCAGGGTCCGGCGGCAGGCCATCGGGGGACATGGACCAGAGGCTGACCAGGCGGGCTGGTGGCGTCCGGTCCGGATGTGCGAGCGTGGGACTATAGACCACCCGGAGCCGTGTTGCGTGCCGGGGGGGCGGGTGTGCAGTCCTGCTCGGTGAGGCCGGGGTGTCGCGTTGTGTCTGAGACTGAATACGAGTTGATGATTGGCACGTAATCACTGGGTGGGTCTGGGGGAGGGTGGGGGTTGGGGTTGGGTTGGGGGGGGGGTTGGGGGGGGGGTGGGGGGTGGATGAATAAGAGAATGGAGAGGGGGTGGCTTGGGGCACGGGTGGTCCGGGGCAGGGCGTGCGGAGGTAGCTCAGGTATCGACATGCAGGCTTGCAAAAATGGGTTCAAAATCGCTGGTAGCCTTTGGGCAGGATCATTCTAGTCAGATTGGGTTGTGTGTAGTCCAACATGAATTAATTTTGTGTTTTGGGGTTAAAAAGGGGGAGGCAAACGATCGGTTGAACGGTGCGACTGCAGTGCTCAATTAGCGAGTCTGAAAAACGTCATGTGGGTTGGCGCGTTGGTCCTTCAGATGATGGCAGGTAATGAGGTAGTAGGGAGTCAACTGGGAGTCGCGGGAGAAACACCCGGGGGGCATGAATCGAATTGCATGTGATCATACTCAATATGTTTGTCGAGCAGCTACGAAAAAAAAGGAAAAGGTGAAATTTATTCAATAGAGCAAAACAAATATAAGTGGAGTGTCGTTATTAGTTATACAAATACTTCTTGATACCCAAGCAAGAACCTGCCAGTAGCCTGAAGTAGGAGGGAAACCGGACAATGCAGCTCACTCATATGCAATTCACAAACCTGACATAATAACCAAAATAATCAATTTAAGTAAGCTCGAGCAATTTTTCTTTTGTAACAAAAATGAGCGATTTTAGACCTAGTAAATGGAAAGGTGTCCGTCTAGTTCTCCAACAATGCTCAATCATTAATTCTTTGTGCCCTGAAATGATCAAAAGAAAAAAAACTTAACTGAAATTGTAAAACAAATCCCAAATCAAATAATTAAATAGTACAAATCAAATAAATCTCTTCACAAACTAATGCTTTGGCTGTGGAGGCAACCACTGCATTTTAATCAGGAAACAAACAAAGATGCTAAATACATGTTATTTAGATTGCAATTAGATTATATAATTTTGAAATTTGAAGCAAAAACTGAATGTCACTCTCTGACAGCAGCTGGCGTTTATGGAACAGCAGGTATTTATAGGCTGCTGCCCCTTTAAGACCGAATGCACGGATCCAATATAATGATACACTTGAGATTTCTTTCTCCACTGTTTACGTTCTCTTAAGACATAACCGACTGTGTTTTTGAGAATACTTGCCGAGACAGTTATTTTGAGATAATTTTGTGTGTATGTGTTCATTCAGATGCAAGGATACGCGAGAGATGAATAAATTCTGTGTACGCACATTGTCTGAAACGCAGCTCTCTGTGCGTGCTTTGAATGAGTGTGCGCAGCTCCGAATGCACGTGAATGGTTTAAACACTTGAATGTTTAAATCGGCAAGACATAGAAACATGTGCAAACGATCAACTATGATCCGTTTTACCCCTACAAGCTAGTGAACAGTGCAAATCAAGGAAGGAATTTTATATCACTGTTCAAGATAGCCCGTCGGGCAGGGTGCTGAATAGCCCCAGGACGTCAGCTAACGATTTTGCAAGCCCTGACATGACATTACTAAATTGCGGTAACAGAGATAATCAATGAAATCCCAAAAATCGAGAGTCTTAAGCCCTTCCATCTGCCAAGAAGTAAAGGGGTTATCGAAGCAATCATTAAAAATCTTGCTAAGCTTGGAATTAAGTTCCATGTTCTACCGCCAAAGTCCAGAAAGTCTGTGCAAGACCTCCTACTCCATCCCCTGTTGGCGAAGAGCCACCAACATCCGGAGCTGAGCCGAGCCTTCCACTCCTTCTTTGAAGCTGGAGGAAGAATTCGAATGCCCATGGTTCACAAGCCGATAAGCCTAGCCTAGCTGCTGGATCTGTTGGTGGTTGCAGTATTCCGTCACGGAATGCTCTCAAGCAAGAAGATCCAAGTGCAGCTTTTATTTAAGCAGAAAAACATAGAAAAGGTAATCCACAAAAGGAACGCGCAAAAACTGAGAACACAAAACCAGGTAAGAGAACTCAATACTGCAACAACAAAAGACACACAGAACATGGTATATATATAGAGTAGTGATGTTCGATTCTTGAACGAATCGTTCTTTTGAGCCGGTTCTCAGGAAGTAACTGAACTGAATTGAACTTTAGTTCCGGGCTGATGACGCAGGACGCACAGCCGAAGTAGAAGATCCAACTCAAAAAGAACCGAATGAGCCGGTTTAACCAACTGTCGAAGTTTGCTGAGGATTACCGAGGACTCAACAAGAACCGAATGAGCCGAGGATTCTGATGAGTGAGTTGCACTGCGTTTGTATCACCGAGGACTTGAACGAGCCTGATACATAAAGTTTCTTTATAACAAACAAAACATAGGCTACTGGAGATATGCTTATGAATCGTTTTATTAAAAAGCCCTGGATTTTTATTAAAACATGGAAAAAACTTAATTTTAGCACGGTTTATTGTGCATGCATCATATTTTAAGTTTAAGCTAAATCAAGGAGTTTATAAGACAGGTTCATTCTTTCTTTATACTTTAGACATGTAGAACAAATCCGCGGTTGGGCATCAGTGTCTGTAATGTGTGCTGTAGGTGCAAACTTTTGGGGAATCTTATCCATTGTAGGTTAACCAACACCCAAACAATCACAATCAATTATTGGTCAGTCCGTCGTATCTGACCAAAGGATGCGTGAATGAACTGAACCACTGCCACAATTAACTTTTAAGAGACTGAAGGCAGAAATCAGCTCTGTGCATTCACACAATAACTTTTCATTTGACTTTTTCCAATATGTGGTGATCACAATCTTTATTTAATGTCCATACAAACTGGCCCTGTTTTTTTTAAAAGAAATGCATAGATCTATTGGTTGATGAATGCCAGGAAACGATGAATCGGCTTTTGAACTGGTTCAATGATCCGAACTATCATCCAAAAGACACAACAACGGTTCGCAAATCCACAGAAAATACTATACACTACCTGGCTAAAGACCCCACCTAACCTACATAAAAATGACAGAACCGAACACATCGCAACGGTACTAAACACACCTCTCCACAAGGACCCAGCGCGACAAAAAAAAACAGAAACACTGAGTGGGACTCTAACACAGCGGAAAATGAGATTCGATTGAGAGAGCAAAGGGGGATGGAATGAGTCCAATACAAAACAACATATCCCGAAAGAATTCCGCGGGCGTTTGTTTTGTCCCAAGGCATACCAGCTGCCTGGCTGTGAAACTACTTTAAAAACGACTCACTATGAGATGGCCCTCACTGCCGAACACAAGATCCAGGGTGAGGTTGGCTCCGTCACTCCTCCCACCTTACATATAACCTAAACTACCCGTCTCCACCCCTGATCCCTAAACCCACCCATCTCTACCCCTAAACCTACCATTCTCCACCCCCTAGATGTGGATCCAACCCAGCCCCCTGGATTTTTGTTCTGCAGTGAGGGGCTACTGCACTAATGTGTAAACTTCCCACTAAAGATGGACTTCAGTGAACACCGTTCAAGTCCAGTATTAGTAAAAGAGTCTGAGTAAAGCAAAAACAGAGATCAGATGGAGACTCTGATCAGATAGATTGCACTTTCAAAAGTTTACAGTTGCACTACTAGAATTACTGAAACTGGAGACAAAAAAATCTAATAACTATCAAATATATAACATATAGTACAATTAATCAGAAGTTTTTTTTCAGTTTCTTGAGGATTTTTCCAGTCCGTCGTATCATTAGAATTCAGGAATACAAACCACCACTTCATAACAATGACCAATGACACACACACACACACCACACACACACACACGTCTGGTTTGCTATCCTTGTGGGGACTCTCCATAGGCTTAATGGTTTTTCTACTGTACAAACTGTATTTTCTATTGCCCTACACCAACCCTACACCTAAACCTACCCCTTACAGGAAACTTTGTGCATTTTTAGATTTTCAAAAAAACTTCATTCTGTGTGATTTATTAGCATGTTTACCCATGGGGACCTCAATTTAGGTCCCCACCGTGACACGAGTCCCCATGAGTCGGTGTGTATTCAGGTTAAAGTCCCCACCAGAATAGAAAAACAGATACACACACACACTCCCCGCCCCTCGTTAGCTCTCAACACTGGTGATGGACTTCCTGTGTTTGGAGTCAAACCCACTGCACAATTTCACACAGCATCTTACAGCAAACACGTGACTGAACATCAAACCCAACATCGTCACAGATGAGACGGCTGCATCTGCAGGCTTAATGAAATTACATCAGAGGGGAATAAAAGTATTAGAAACAGGGAGTGAGGCAGATCAGACAGAAAACAGAGACTGGTACGTTTGAAAGCTCATACCTGGAACAATCTCCACATTGAACCCAGGCAGAAGATCATCGGCCAAACCTGTCTGACCTGAAGACAGACAGACAGACAGAGAGAGACAGATCAAGGTAAAGCAGAGTGACAGCTGGTGACTGAGCAGAGAATCATGTGCTGCAGATAGAGACGCGTTCATGCAGATAGAGAGAAGATCTGATGAAGTATGCCTGAGCAGAGCGAGCGGCCTGTTTAAAACATGAATGATTGTGCTATGTAATATTCATACTGAAACTCGATTTTCACATTTTTAGTCTCTGTGATCCTCTGGTCTGTAGAAGTGGCTCGGGTGTCTCATTCAATGTTCATATGTTCTTTTTTTTTTTTTTTTTTTCTGGTCCAGCAGGTGAAAATGGTGTGCCTGAGTAGCAGCACACTCTTTCCAACAGCACACATGATCTGAGCATTGCTAACTGTTTATGAGCAATAAGAATAGTGATACTGGCCTTAGCAAACACTATTAACTGATCATTGCTGCTGTCACATAAATAAAAGCAACATGTTTTATAACATCCAAACAAACACACCCACACATACTTAGAGCTTCACTGAATCCTGCCAGACAAGGAATCGATTCCGAGGAATCAAATCACCTGCTCACAGATCAGTTCTGTCATTTACCATTTATCTGCTCAATGCCTTTATTTGCATTCAGTTCTTTCAACTCGACACACATTACTGTTCTATTTTATATCCATATCCATTATGTCTTTTTCTCCTTTGCTACAGGGATTCTGAGAATCACTGCAGGAGGAGCTTCATTGAGGAGGTGTTTGTATGAACAACTTCATGGAGAGAGTCTGTAGAATCATCAAAGTCAAAGGACTTTCTCATGTTTGATTTTAGCGGTCAGTGAACAGAGTCAAAGAAAGCACCAAATGTACATAAGCAACATCACACACTTCTAACAGCCAGACAAAGAATCATTGGAGACAATGTTCTGAAGGGAAGTTGAGTTTTAGTTGAAGCTTTAGTTTTAGTTTGTCACTTCATTAAAACTATTAATCCTTTAAAAATCCAAAATCCTTTCCTTCAGCTATAGATGACTCCAAAAATAAAAAAATAGCTTGCCATTTTCCTCTCAACCTGTCAAATACAGGTTACTGTATTATTCATTCATTCCATAGTACTGATTTATTCATTCCATGCTGCACATTCTGCACTCCTGTGCCATCATTAAATCGCTTAGATGTTACGTCAACTACTACTGTAATCTGAACACACTCGCAGGCAAACAGGGAAGTAGCTCATGTGCCACTCGGAGGCGTAAAACGCATTAGTTTTGGAATTCTGTCTGCTTTCTGGATCTGTCACTGAGGCTGCACTGCCACACTCACTGCTGAATCAGTTTCATTCATGCAGATTGCTGTTCATCAGGATTCAGGCAGTGGTGGAAAGAGTACTGAAAAAATATACTCAAGTAAAAGTACCATTACCTTTCAAAAAATGTAGTGTGAGTAGAGTAAAAGTACTTGTCCAAAAAACTACTTGAGTAAGATTAAAAGAGTAGCCTATTTAAAAGTACACACGAGTATTGAGTAGTGAGTGAGTACTGAGCTGTGGATTCTACACCCTCATAATAAACGCTGTACACCGCAATTTATACTTTTTAAAAACGTTGTACATTCTGTAATTCCCATTATCTTGTTTGTCATAAAGAATGAAAAATATCCATCATCCAGCAGTTTTAATTTTGACTACCAACTCTTTAAAATACATCAAAACATCACAGAAACAGTATTCAGTTGAAGAAAAGATGAAAGTTATTCTCAGTACAATCATCCCCATTAAAATCATAAAGTTTGAAAAACTTGGTTAAAATCATGTGTAAGGCCACTTGAGCCACAGCATGCTGTGTTGCATATAAAATATTATGTTAGAACAGTGCAAAATACAAATCACGAAACTCATAAGTTCCGTATCACACACCCTGTATGGGTTTTAAAATGTAATGAAAGCCCATTTCTCTACAAAACGGTTGTCAGGTTTAGCGTTTCGTTTGCATAGTGTGACTAGGGGTGGGAGTTTACCGAAAGTGGCACTTGCGGGAGTTAACACTGTATCAATACCCACAACCTCACACCAAATTTCAGGCCGGTAGATAGGCAAGAATATATACAAATCATTTAGTAAGCAGAAATCCGAAATTTACCTTACAGATTAAAGGGGTCCTATGATGCGATTTCAATTTTTTCATTCTCTTTGGAGTGTTACAACTCTTGGTGCATAAAAAGAAGATCTGTAAAGGTGCAAAGACTAAAGTCTCAAATCCAAAGAGATATTCTTTATAAAGTTCAGAGTCAGCCACACCTACCAAAAACGGCTCATTCTAACACCCCCCCACACGTCTACATCACGATGTGGAAATATTTGCATAATGCCGCCCAAATGTTCACGCAAAGAGGCGTAACTTTTATTCTCACTGTAGTATGTTGACGCTGCAGCCATGTCCTGAAGGCGCTGTGTGCTTCATGTGAAAGCGAAACTACTTTGTTTGAACTTCCAAAAGAGGACGATATCCGCTTCGGCATGCTTGGAGCTGATCCTTGCTGGTTGCTGAGTAAATACATCACCTTCACCTGTGGACAAGCGGAGAAAGTCCAGCCGGGGTCGTCACATGTTGTTGCCGCTCATTCGTCACATCCGCCAGGCGCGCCGTTCTCGACTCCGCCGCCTCAGCTCACTATATCCCGGCCTCAGCTCACTATATCCCGGCCTCAGCTCACTATATCCCGGCCTCAGCTCACTATATCCCGGCCTCAGCGCACGCTAAAGCGGGGCTTCCTAAAAGACAGTATAAGTCAGTTATAATAGTTAATTATTCCCAATGGATGCAACAAATGCCTCGTTTATAATGTTTTTTTTAATGTTTTTGTCTCGTCGCTCTGGCTGGACACGGCATCAACAGTATGGTAGGTGCGTAACATTTCCGTCACACGCTTTATTTGGCCAATCACAACACACTGGAAAGCTGGCCAATCAAAGCACACCTCGCTTTTCAGAACGATGAGCTTTGAAAGAGAGCGGCGAAACAAGAATTGTACAGTAGGTGGAAAATAATGTGGTTTTTTTACTTTAAACCACATAAACAAATTTCATTACACCAAAAACACAAAATAATATTCTTTTTAGCAGCAAAGATCATATGACCCCTTTAAGTTAGAGGAAGATGCGACTGAATTGATGTTTGAAGAATGCGCTTCCAGCAGCCATGGAAAACAGTTGGCGGTTAAAGTTTTCTATGCAAAATTTGATTTGACAAAAGTCACTAGACCTATTACTATCTCTCTATCCAATCACGATGATGGATAAAAATAAAATTAAAATAAGCATGTAACGACCACAAACGGAGAAAAAATATCGGAGTAAAAGTACCGATACATCACTTAAAAAGTACTCAAGTAAAAGTAAAAGTACACAAAAACTTACTCAAAAAAGTACAATTACTGATAAAAAACTACTTAATTACTGTAATGTGAGTATTTGTAATTCGTTACTTCACACCTCTGGATTCAGGACTGATCTCTGGCTCGTTGAAGATGTTTGTCAGTTGTGAGATGTTGAGAATATGCATTATTTTGACAATTAAGCACATCTAAACTCCATAATATAAAAATATATATAATTATCATTACTTTGAAAAAAAATATTATTTACATAGTTAAGTATTTATCATTGTTGTACTTCATTTAATTAATGCACAGCATTAGGGTAATTAGAATGAGAATTATTTTTCAAATTACTTTAAACTCAAATTACTGAGAAAACTGAAGTCTGAAGTGTTTGACTGTTAAGAACAATGTCAACATCAGTCATCTTTCACTGCTGCTTTTCGACTGACATCTCTCATTTTAATCCAGTTTACTTCTGAAAGAATTCAAGGCAGTTCGACTTCATTATGTCAGAAATGCTGTGAAGATTCTGTCTGCAAGCAAATTACTGGGACAAACTCCTGCCCTTGAAATGAACAGTAAATTACTCAAATAAGTATGTTCTTTAATTTGATTCCTGTACACATCTCCATTCAGATCTGTACAATGAGTCTTTACGTCACACTGCACAGCTGGACGCTGAAAGTCTCACTGTTTCCATGGCAGCACATCTAGCACCGGATGATCCTGCTCTTTGTGCGGTCAACTGGCATAAATACATTGTAAATATACACCATTTTGTACATTATCCCCCCATTAGCTCTCTGCAACAGCCAATTAAGGTTTGTAAATGTTCTGCTTGGAAACATGCAGAACCTGCTAAGTAAAGTATAGTCCTTGAGCACTGTTTATTATACATTTATACTTATTTAGTGTTTATATTAATTTATTATATTTAGTTTGACCTCCCAAGGTGGATGAACAACATGTTCTGAATGTTCAACACACTACATGCATGACCATGGGTGACATTTGACTCTTGAGTCATGGGGGGGCAAGGGAAAAAAGAAAAGTTTAGTCAACTGTGGACTAGCTTTGGCTCTTCCTGATGACTTGAATGGTGATGCTTTCCGTTTGTCAGTTGATGGCCTTTCATTTTTAAACAGAAACGTGCAAGTTTTCCGTGTCTTTTTCCCGTGTCTCTTGAAATGTTTCCATTTTGAATCGTTGTTACCAAAGCCGAGACACGTGAGGAAAGAATAAACGTTCAGTTGTGGGACTATATTCTGTCATAAATCGCACACCATTCATTGCTGAACTTTCTACCGACCGTTACTGGAAATTAAATTAAATTACTGGTTGATATGTCCCGATCTCAATAAAGTTTACACACGCTTTTCATCTGTGAATTAGATTTCGCTCGGGATGCGGGCTGTCTGTGGAGGTTTGGCCAGGACCTGTTCCAGAATTAAATCAACATATTTTATGTTCCATCCGTTGCAAACCACTGCTATTCCGAGAGTGAAATGTCATTCCCGAAACTTTACAGGGTGTAGTAGCCTATGTGTCTGAAAAACAAAAGTTTCATACAAATTCTGAATGGATTATACCTTGAAAGTATGCAAAGCACGCTCCCTTTATCACTAAAAAGCGTCACTCATCTTCGTTCATCGCGATCTTACAAAGTTCCGTTATAATCAATGAAGCTCTCTAAACTGCACAAATAATCTCTTATTACATCGCGTCTGCACTTAGTCATGATATGATTCACGAGCGTGCAAAACTGCACTTAAAAACTGCAGCGCTTTCAGCGGTGAGTGAATTCTGACAAAACGTTTCTGATTGGCCATTGCATTTAAGAAATCAACAGATATGTCTGTGATGGTTGCATTGCTCAACGCTGCAAAATACGCGAGGGTTTAGGGCTGGACAATAATTCAATATCAATGTGTATCGCGATATAATTTTTTTCAATAACGGTGATATGATTTTTAAACATTTCCAATATACATTACCAGCGTTTCCCATACATTGATTTATTTGTGCCGTTTGACTTTGTTGAATAAACATGAGCGCTGCACGTTTCAAGTCAAAACACGGCGCGGATGTCTTTATTTTAATGTATCTGAAGGGAATCGACTGTCTTCAGAAAAGTTTCGATGACATTATCATTTTATCTGATAAAGAAGCGTTCACAAGCGGAGCTGATTTGATTACAGCCATTACTGAGGAAACTGCTGTTTCTACAGCTCTAAAAGTGCCTCCTGCTGGCAGACAATGAGTTTTAATTTAAAATAAGCCCGTCTCCAGCAGCATTTCCAGTTTTTGTTGTTGTTAAAATTTTTTGTTTTCTGCAGCGACTCGGAGCACTTTTCATACCCATTTTCTGGCTGAAGCACATTTGTTTCCATCTATAAGAAGAATCAGCCTACACTACAGTCAAAAAGGTTTTGAACAGTAAGATTTTTTTTTTTGAAGAATTCTCTTATGCTCACAAGGATGCATTTATTTGATCCAAAGTACAACAAAAACAGTAAAATTGTGAAATATTAAAATGATTTAAAATAGCTTTCTATTGAATAGATTAAGTAATTATTCCTGTCTATAGCTAAATTGCAGCTCATTACGCCAGTCTTCAGTTTGTTCACATGATCCCTCAACATCATTTAATATACTGATTTGCTGAATATCATATTAAAAAAGTTGAGTAAATTTTTTTTAAGGATTATTTGAGATAGAAAGATCCAAAGACCAGCCTTTGGATCAGATTTTTGGATTTTAATTTATCTGAATAAAAAAAAGCTTTGTAACATAAACTATTCCCATTCAAAAGCTTTGAGTCTCTGTTATCATTTTTATTAATTTTTTGGGAAATTATAGAAATGAATACTTTAATTTATCAAGGATGCTTAAAATTGATCAAAAGTGATGATAAAGGAATTTATAATGTTACAAAATATTTTGTCAGAGAAATAGTGTCATACGATATCGGATATTATATTTGGATCGAGCCGAATTAAGACATAATCGTGATATCAATTTTGCAATAGCTGTTCAGCCCTAGTTGAGTGTATTTACGCGCTTGGCTAAGCGCTCCAATTGCGCGGGGCCGAATCAGGGATTCCATGAATAACATTGGGGGGCAAAAAGTAATAATACCTATGGATGCTATGAGGGGGAGTAAAACATGCAGTTTTTGGGTTAACGAACATCAGGGGCATAGATTACGTAGGAGGACGTGTCACCCCCCCACTCATCTCTTGAATATACCGTAAATTCGTCCCCCGCATTTTCGGGCCAAGTGGGTCGCATAGAGGTTTTCAAGAGTTTGGTGTGATAATATAGATTAAATTCAAAGAGAGAGAAGTCTGTGCATGTTCTGATGTTTTCGCGACCCAGGAATTAAGGCGAGAGGAACATAGCAGGGCCCCTAAACACGCGTGCAGTGTATGTTTCAGTCATACTCGAAGCCGGAGGGGCTGCGCAGAAAGTTGTATGAGGAAATTCTTAATATGGACAAAAGCGTCCAGCTATCTGTATGAAAACAGTTGTTTTCACAGAAAAAAAGAAACGTTTGGAAACATGAAGACATACGATTGGGACAATATAGTTTATTTGTGTTTCTCACGTCATCTCCGGGTAATAAATACAGTATATGAACAATGCAGTGCTAACTGACATAGCATTTATTACAGTATAGAAACTATTCTGCCTTATGTGATAAAAAAGTGTTTGTAGTATATAAACAAATCAGTATTATTGGTTATTGTCCAGCAGTTAACTGATTTATAAGCCAATGAAAAGCTAGAAATGAGAGGAAAATTAAAGTTGCCTATACACTACCAGTCACAAGTTTTTGAACAGTAAGATTTTTAAAAGTCTCTTCTGCTCACCAAACTTGCTTTAGTGATCCAACAGTACAGCAAAACGTAAAATTTAGAATATTTTTACTAGGCTATATTTAAAATAACTATTTTCCTTTGATATATTGTAAAATGTAATTTATTGTGATTTCAAAGCTACATTTTTTGCATCATTACTGCAGTCACACGATCCTTCAGAAATCATTCTGATATTCTGATTTGCTGCTCAAAAAACATGTATTATTATCGAGATCGGGATCGGCGTTAACGACAGCGTGTTCCAGTTCCTGCCAATATCCAGAAACTTCTCACAGCCATTGAAGAGGAGAGGACCAACATCCCACAGGCCACAATCAACAACCTGATAAACTCTATGCGAAGGAGATGTGTTGCACTGCCTGAGGCAAATGGTGGTCACACCAGATAATGACTGGTTTTCGGACCCCCCAATACAATAAAACTGCACATTATAGAGTGGCCTTTTATTGTGGCCAGCCTAAGGCACACCTGTGCAATAATCATGCTGTCTAATCAGCATCTTGATATGCCACACCTGTGAGGTGGATGGATTATCTCGGCAAAGGAGAAGTGCTCACTAACACAGATTTAGAACAGATTTGTGAACAATATTTGCGAGAAATAGGCCTTTTATGTACATAGAAAAAGTCTTAGATTTTGAGTTCAGCTCATGAAAAATGGGGCAAAAACAAAAGTGTTACGTTTATAATTTTGTTCAGTATATATATATATATATATATATATATATATCGATATATTATTTGTGTGTGTAGGTGTTACGATATAACTAACGAGGTCATATTCAGAAGACAATGAAACCGAAACCAAATAGAGTTGAAACAGGAAGTGAAGTAAACAGAAGAGAATGACAAAATAATGGTCCACATAACAGAACATAAACCTGACAATAAGATCGTTAGCCTATATGTATAACAGTTAGCCTAGTTGTAATCTGATCTCTTAATCTGACTGGACAAGAGACTTTCTATTGATATTTCCACCTTCGCGCGTTCTAGACGGGCTGTCAGTCGGTGCAGTTACAGTGTTGCGCCACAAGGTGGTGGAAAAGGACTGTTATTCAACTACACGTTCAAAAACGCTGATTACTTAATTCAAAGAGAGACGTAATGAAACGCTGTTGAAATCATTTTAACTTTAGAAGGCTCAGCTGACCAGCTACACGTCGATGCTAAGACAGAGATTTCGCATTCCTTGGACATGACAACCTATTTTCACAAAAATGACTCGGCCTGGAGGACAGACGCAAAAAAAATCGCACGCGCTCAGTCGATCTCTCATTCACTGTCTGTTTAGGCTTGTTAAGTGCAAACCTACGGAGCCTCTGTATGGTCAGCATGGTACACATTATGTTATCATTACTAACTTGTTTAATATTCAGTCCACATGCATGAAGTGTAAAACGAGAAGGGCATAACCTTATGAAAAAAGAAAACACGCAAAAATCGCGGTTGCTGCGGTTCTTGCATTCCTCTGTGGTTTGCTGGTCAATAGTGGTATTGCGGTTATCGCGACAGCCCTATTTTCAACTGGCTCGCAGTTAATCGTTACAACCCTAGTTATGATACATTCAAGGAGCATCATGGAGCTCAGCAGCCCCAGTACTCTTCATGAACATTTCGTGAACCACAGAAGACAGAAACTCAAGCAGGTTTGGATCGACATGGCGGTGAGTAAATGCTAATGGCTGAGCACTTCCCGTATGCAAACTGAAATCACAGCAACTCACTGTTGATGATGGAAATGTCCCGGCCCTTGTAGTGTTCGGCGAGGGTGATGGATGATCCCTGTCCAGACGCTACGATGTGTACTGTCTGCCCGCTGTCCCCGCAGTCCAGGTGAACAGAAGAGCCGAGGTCAGAGCCGTGGACAGCCAGCGTGTCGGGGAAGCGGAAGGCATCACGGCTTCGATCGCGGCAGTAAGACTTGTACCACCACTGGATGACTGGAGTCTGAGAAGAGACGCTGGTGTAATGACATGGCAGAACCACTGACTGGAAAAGCATCGCAAAGCGTCGCTCGTCACAAACTGAGACCTGCACGGCCTCACACCACGACACCGCTGAGACCAGGCCAGACCAGACCAGAACACACCACACCAGACCAGACAAGACAGAGAGAAAAACAAGATAGTGTGATTGATAGATAATGGGTGGAAAAACACATAACATGAAGAAATAATCACACAATATATGCTAACATCAATAAATTCTCTTTGATCATAAATAAACCATAAAAATGGTGAGGCATGGAGGGTGTGTTCCCTTTCGTTACTTCACTTCGTACTGCGTTGCTAGACGCTACGGGAAATTCTTTTTCTCTGATTTACTGAAATCCCATGCAGGAAGCCGCGGTCACCGAGACGTCATGCTCCACTGCGAGAGATGCGTCTCGCCTCTTTGCGCTTGCGTGGATAGCGTTCTTTCAGAGAGCGCCCCCCGTTTCCTTCCTACAAGGAACCTGTGAGGAAAAAACAGTGGGATAGAGGATCACAGCGCTCGGATATTAGTGAGCTTATGTCGGCTCAAGGCCCGCGTACCTCATTCTCTCCACAAAGAGAGGTTTCCCCCTGTCTCGTTCTCCCATAACAGAACAGTGCCCCTCTGCCATCGCGAGTGACCTGGTTTCGTTTGGGGGATTGGATGACGAGCCGCTTGATGACAGCATGTCCCTAGCGGCCTCGGATAATGAGGATTGGTCGGGCTCCATTGCTGACCCCACCCCTTTACCGTCTGCGGAGCCGATCGACGCCAGGGTTGGTACGGACACCGAGCTCATCCGTGTCCTATCAAAAGCTGTCGAGGAGCTCGGATTGGAGTGGTCTTCGCCTGAAGAGCCCACTCGCAGCTGCCTAGATGAGTGGTTTCTGCCGGGACGCCGCCAGAACCCTCCTCAGCGAGCTGCGCCCTTCTTCCCAGAGGTTCACGACGAGCTGACGAAGTCATGGCGCACCCCCTACTCAGCTCATTTACGCTCCTCTGTCTCTCCCGCCCTCACTACGGTCAACGGCGCTGCATAGAAGGGCTACGCCAAGCTGCCGCCTCTGGACGAAGCGGTGGCTGCACACCTCTGCCCCCCCACTGCCATCGGATGGAAGGCAAAGGCCGCTCATCCCTCAAAGCCCTGCTGAACGACTTCAGCCCTCGCTGGTCGTGCTTACACCTCGGCGAGGCTGCGTCTGCGTTACACTCTATGGAGGTGCTCCAAGTGTACCAGGCAAAGCTCCTTCGCGCCATGGATGAGTCTGGGCCAGAACACTGTGCAGCGTTCAGAGAGCTGCGCAGCGCCACCGATCCTGGTGGTGCTGGAACGCCACTTATGGCTGAATTTGACGGAGATCAAAGAAGCGGATAAAACCATCTTCCTTGACTCCCCGGTCACCCCCACTGGCCTTTTCGGACCTGCTGTGGAAGGGTTCACCGAGCATTTCACGGCTGCACAGAAGTCGTCCCAAGCCATGCGACACTTCCTGCCGAAGCGTTCCAGTTCTGCAGTTGCTGCCAGTCGCCCCAAGCCGGCGCCGACTCAACAGCCAGTTAAGACTACGCCTCCTGTGACTCAGCCCTCTGCACGGCCTGAGCCCAGACAGCGCTCGCACTCTGCAAAGCGCTACCCTTTCCCGAAGCGCCAGGGACCCCGGCCCAAGATTGTGCTGGATCCTGCGCCTCAGAAGCCATCCTGATCCCTCAGGAAGGAAGAGGAGGGGGCAAAGTCTTGCTGTGGCCAGACCACCCCCCAAACTTTCACGTATGTGTTCCCAGTCGCCCCGTCCAGCGCTTCAGCGGTGTGATCCCCACCTTAGTAGAGAACACGAACGCTCACGTTCTTCGTTCCAAGGTGGCTGTGCTGCTGGCGAAACGGGCAATTGAAATCGTCCCGCCAGCTCAGGATGAGTCAGGCTTCTAAAGCCGCTACTTCCTCATCCCCAAAAAGGGTGGCGGCCTCAGGCCCATCCTTGATCTATTATGCCAAAAGCTTGATGATTCCCAGCCAACGAATCACATTTCTGGCGGCTGTCTTCCACTCAACCCAAATGAGAGCTGTAGCTTCGCTGGAATGTGTCCTGGCTATACAGCGGCTGACAACCGCCTTCACGACAGGCGCGTCCCTTCCTCTCAGAGTGTTTCAAAGGATGCTGGGCCTTATGGCCTCTGCATCGCCAGTACTGCAGTTATGCCTCCTTCACATGTGGCCTCTTCAACACTGGCTGAAACCCCTGGTTCCATCCAGAGTTTGGCATCACGGACGCCTTCTTGTTTTTGGTTTTTTTTTTCGTATCAAGGTGGATCAAGCCTGCGTCGCAGCCCTGGCCCCTTGGAAGGTTCAAACAGGGTGTACCCCTTGGGATGATGCACAAAAGGAAGGTAATCTTCACAGGTGCGTCAAGCACGGGCTGGGGAGCCCTGTGCGACGGCAGACCAGCTTTTGACGCGTGGTCGAGCGAAGAGACAAAGCTGCACATCAACTACCTGGAAATGCTGGCAGTAGCGCAGCCTTACATCTTCCTACCACTAGGGAAGGATGCAGGTCTAGTGCGTCGGCACATGACGGTAGTACTCCACATAAATCTACAGGGCGGGACTTTCTTCCCCACGCCTCTTCGAATGGCAAGAGTCTCCTGGAGGGGCACATTGCCACTTGCGTACCCTAAAGGCAGCGGGGGAATATACCGGGTAAAATGAACCAGGGATCAAGACATGCGTCTCAGAGCAACGTCACGTCTGGGATGTGGTTGTTGATTCACCCCCAGACGGTTCGGAGACTATGAGATTTAGGAAGGCAGAGGTCGCTCTCGCCTCAGAAGAAAGAAAACTCTCACGCCCAATCTAGTTTTCGAAGGGAAAGGATGGCTGGCCCACGTTGGCCCAGCCTTTCCTTTACGCTTTTCCCGACCGCACCCTGATCCCCAGGTCTTCTAGTGGCCCCGCTCTGGAGAAACCAACTATTGTTCTCAGAGATGTCTCAGCTGCTCACTGCAGCTCCATGGCCCATTCCCCTGAGACGGGACCTCCTCTCTCAGGCAAACATGATGATATGGCACCCCCAAACCAAGTTGTGGGCCCTACACTTATGGGCTCTCGATGGGAGCCTATGAACCTCCAAGAGGGTGTCTTAAATACCATTTCTCAGGCTAGAGCCCAGTCCACAAGGCGCCTCTATGCTCTCAAATGGTCGGTTTTCACCGCTTGGTGTACAAACCGTGGTGAAGATCCATCCACATGTGACATATCTTCAATATTGTCCTTCTTTCAAGAGCTGTTGGATAAGGGTCGCACCCCCTCCATTTTTAAGGTCTATGTGGTGGCTATAGCAGCTTTTCATGCTCCTATAGGTGGGATATCGGTCGGCAGGAACAACCTTGTTTTTCGATTTTTGAAAGGGTCTAGGAGGTTGAACCCACCTCGCCCTTCTACGGTCCCTACGTGGGATCTGTCTACGGTTCTGAGGGTGCTCAAAGGCCCCCCCCTTTGAACCACTGCAATCCGCTGATATTCGACCCCTGTCACTAAAGACCACTCTGCTATTGGCTTTGGCATCGGTTAAGCAAGTTGGAGATTTACAGGCGCTCTCTGTGAGCCCCTCCTGCCTTGAATTCGGGCCTAACGACTCAAAGGTCATCCTGAAGCCTAGGCATGGTTACCTACCTAAGGTGCTCTCTACTCCATTCAGATCACAGGTAATCACGCCTCCTGCGCTCCCCCCCTTGCGGTTGAACAGGAGCAAACCTGCTCTGTTCCTGTAAGGGCATTAAAATATACTTGGGACCGCTTGCTCCTTTAGGCAGCGGAGCAGCTCTTGTATGCTTTGGTGGGATGCAGCAAGGGGCGTCCGGTCACAAGCAAAGGACTATCCATTGGATAGTGACGCATCGCTCTTGCAACTCTCTTGGGCTTCAAGCCCATAGGGGTCAGAGGCCATTAACGAGAGCATGGTCAATCCTGGGCAGGTCGAGTGGTGTGGCCATTGCAGAAATTTGGCGTCGGCTGGTGCGTCTCGCCGCACCGTTGTCAGGTTCTACAACCTAGCCGTCCCTGCTTTACAGGCTCAGGCCTTTCGCTTAACTGGTCTCTCTGGAGCTCAAATGCTCAGGAACCATATTCCCGCCTAGAAGGGATTAATCCTTGCTGGGTTTGCTATTGTCTCAAAAAACCCTCCTCCCCCCCCACCCCACTTAAGTTCCCACGTCTGGGCTTAGCTTCCGACACACTCTCGGCCCTATCTAGTTCCGAGGCTGTGCGAAGCTCTAAGAACGATTATGTAAGGCCGGGCTCGACCTCTATGAGTTAAGCCCATTTTTTTGCCTCCTCTTGACCCCGAAAAGAATCCGGATCTCTGGCTATGGCCTGCTTCATTATAGTTGATCTACAGGGCCCCCTTCTGGACGCCCTGGACAATTACTTATAAGTCGTTCATCTACCATAGCACGGTGTGATTGAATAGGTTCCTGTAGCATCTAGCGACGCAGTATGAAGTGAAGTATCGAAAGGGAACGTACTCGGTTACTAACGTAACCTCAGTTCCCTGAGATACGGGAACGAGTACTGCGTAGCTAGCCGTGCTATGATGCTGCACAACTCTGTCGTCGCTTCAGACGATACGAATCAGTAGTGATCCTACGCCGAGCACCTTCTTATATAGCCAGATGCCCCGCCCATTTTGGCGGGCTCGGGCGCGCTGCTTCGCTATAGGCTCGCCCAGCTCTGCTGCGCCATCATTGGTTCATTTCTGAAACAATGGCAGTGCAGATGGGAATTTCCCTTAGCGTCTAGCAACGCAGTACTCGTTCCCGTATCTCAGGGAACAGAGGTTACATTAGTAACAGAGTACGTTTCTGTCTGCTTTAAGAGGATCTTTAACTCCCTACACAGCATCATATATCAGGTGGCTGATTTCAACAGGTGTATGTAGTGGGTGTGTGTGTGTGTGTGTACTGGTATTCACTACTTTATGGTGACCAAATGTCCCCACAAGTATAGTACTACAGTACTAGTAAATTTTGACATTGCGGGGACATTGTTTTGTGTCCCCATGGGTACAAAAGCTTATAAATCATAAAGAATTACGTTTTTTGAAAATCTAAAAATGAAAGTTTTGTGTGAGGGGTAGGTTTAGGAGTATGGTTAGGGTAAGGGGAAAAAATACAGTTTGTACAGTATAAAATCGCCTATGGAGAGTGCCCATAAAAGATGGAAACCAGTGTGTTTGAGTGTTTGGTAAACCCATCCACTCATTAAATCTGCTGTCATGCCCGTTCGTTTCAGATCCCAATGTAAATAACTGATTTTATGACAGACAGATTTTATGAATTGTTAAAATATTGGTGTCTGTGAGCCTGGATACTGTTGTGTATACCATGAGTTTTTAAAATATTAGCTTAAACGTGTGCTATAAATAAATAAATATGCTCATAAACGGCTGTTGAGTTTTCTCAATCAAAACAAGTGGAGGCTTGGACCAGAAACCGTATTCAATAAGGCACAACTTAACAAGTGGATTTAGAAACCAACAGTTGTTAGACTTCAGTTAGTCAACATGAAACTAGGCATGGGACGATAACCGGTTTCAATGTATACCGCGGTTTGGAAAAGTCACGTTTCAAAACCACTCAAATTTTCCGTTATACCAACATGAAAGTAGGCATGGGACGATA